>JABEXW010000393.1:0-116537 GCA_013266185.1 Fusarium sarcochroum | reverse complement strand
AGCTATTATAGTTAGAATATCCATCACTTCTTTGTTCTCTTGGATCCTTTGTCTCGACTCCCACACGTCGTCTACCTACTTATACTAAGTAATTCTCCATTTTAGCCTGCCATTTTCCCCAGCCCCGCTCAACCCGTCAACTGCGAACCCCAAAGCTTCGAGCCACTTTAACGTAGCAATATAGTCGCATCTATCGCGACGTTGCCTGCATAAGCTTCCGCTACAATGCCTCGACCCAAGAAGAGCTCTTCGGTGAGCAGATCTCACCGTTCGACGTTATCTCTGTCGAAAACCGAGATTACCATTCATGTCTACGATCTGCTTCCGGTAAGCAAAGCTATTCATCTTCTATCTTATTGGTCTTGTGACCTATGTGCTAATGCGCGTGACCATAACAGCCCGGTCGACTCTCTTCAGTGCTATGGACAGTAGGCGCTTCACTTCTTCATTCCGGCGTCGTCATCAACGGAAGGGAATATGCATATGGTGGGCATGATAAGCGAGGTCTTACTGGTGTTTACTGGACGAAACCCAGGACCGAACCGCCCGGAGGCACATTCCGATGCGAGATTCTCCATGGATTCACTCTTGCGACCGAACAAGAGATCGATTCTACCCTTCGAGCCGCTTCCGACGAGTTTCTCGGCACCTCATACAATCTTCTAACCAAAAACTGCAACCACTTTACCTCATATCTCTGCAAGAAGCTCACAGGGCAGACGGGTCCATCGTGGTTAAATCGGGCGGCTAGCATTGGTGTCGCGTTGCCTTGTGTCGTTCCCCGGGAGTGGATCGAGCCGCCAGAGTACGATACAAGCGAAGGCGCACTTTTAGACGACTACGACAACTCGAATGAAAGCTCGCGCATGCTTGGATCCTCAGCTCCTCATTTGCTGACGGAAAGCAATGACGGCAGTGGAGATGAAGAGTGGGATAGTGAAGATGAGAGGCGACGTGGTGGTAGTGGGAAAGGAAAGCAAGCACTCCGTGATTCTGCCGGGCGTCGTCTACCTCCATCTGAAAGGGCTTTGCGACGATAGGAGTGTAAATAAGGTTGCATGATGTATGCAACTGCATTGGTTGTATGTTTGTCAAGTGGAGTTTGGAGTTGAGAGTGCCGTTTTCATGGGTTAGTACGATACCAATGGTTCAACAGTCAATGAGCAGATCATTCTCTTGGGAACTTGCACATTCAAAGCAAGTCGTGTCTTGTTCATTTGTATAGTACAGGACGTACAAAGTATGGTACATTCACTTTTTTATCATCCGCGACAAGTGATATTCTAACGTGAACACATTCCCAACATGTTGCCAAATCCCAATCCCAATCCCAGTCTGCTTTTACAGACGCCGGGGCTTTTCACTCCTGGTACCACCAAACTTGATTCTTGTGGAATCGGCCACACGGACAATCTTGTCTCGCAAGATCTTGCCCTCTGGACTCATTAAAACCTTAAGAGCAGCCTCTCGGCCTTGGCCGAAACCTCGCAACACCACTTCCAAACGGTTCATCTTCATAGGCCAGCCGGTATGGATCAATCGCTCCAGAACGTACTTGGTAAGGGAGTAGGCGGAATCGAAGGTACCACGGCGAGACTTGCGGAAACCAATATTGCCGGCCGAAAGAGAGATGATGGGCTCGCGGTTGGGCTTGCTGCAGGTGATGTGGGTGTTGTGTTTGTGGGAGTAAATGTGGAAATGGAAAGGCTCAATATCGTCCTCCTTTGCCTCCACCTGCCGGCCGGCGCTTCCATTAAGAGCGCTCATATCGATGTTGGTCTTATCGAGGGTCTTGAAGACAAGGCTCTGGGAGAGGTTCGCCATGGCATTGTTCTGGGTGGGCTTGGCCTCGGTTGTCTGTGACGAGCCATAGATACTCTCTAGAAGCGAGTTCGTGCTGGGCCGGGCGTTGGCATTATTTCGGGGCCCTCGAGGAGGCTCCTCAGCGCGGAGAGAAGTCGTTTGCGAGACCGATCGGGCGATTTGGAATGACGACTTGGGGACGGTGACTCGGGGGCTTCGAAAGAGCGATTGCGCCGCGAGGCGACTCGTCAATGATCGACTCATCTTGTACGCATTGCCCGTCGTGGACTGTAATAGATGGATCTCAAAGGGATCTGCCGCTGGCAATTTTTACTCGCGGTCGAAGCTCCCCAGCGGGCCGGGTCCCGATGGAAATTTCTACCGAGGCTTTGCCGTTTCGGTGCTTTCCTTCGCTTTCCGCCCCCCGGACCGAGATCGCAAACCAAAATTTCCTCCGGGAATTCCACCACTTTCCACCGTCCATCTTCCATACTCACGCCCCGTTCTTCTCTGGAGGGCTTCTTGTCTCCTTGTGTTGTCGCAATCATGAATTCCCTCGCAAGAAAGACGGCCTCCTCGGAGCTTGCCATGTCGCGAGCTTCTGCTCATGTCTCATCCGCCAGCAGATCTCCAGCCTATCGCAGATTAGCTTCTCAGCTCTCTCAGAATGCCTCCCGTGATGGCACAAGGTCACAAGGCTCAATGCTTTCCGGATCAGTTCGATCGCCTTTGAGATCCCCATTTGTACCTGCCGAGCTTCGCTTCTCTCCCACATATACCGCGCAATCTCGCCTCTTCCACCTCTCCAGCCGACTACACCAAGAGAAACCTCAGACTGAGCAAAAACCCTCGGCTGCCGCTCCGACCGACGCAAAAGAGAAGAAGCCTGCTGACGCCGAATCCGAGGCTAAGCCCGAGGAGGAGCAGTCCAAGAAGACCGAGGAGGGCGAGAAGGGTGAGAATGGTGACAAGGAAGGAAAGGAAGAGGGCGAGGGTGAGGGTAAGGACAAAAAGAAGGAGGATGCTACCCCTCCCCCTCCTCATGGTGATAAGACTCCTTGGCAGGTTTTCATGGAGACCATGAACACAGAGTTCCAGAAGTCCTCGGAATGGAACGAGTCTACCAAGCAGATCGCTGCATCTGCCAACCAGTTTGCCGAGAGTGAGGGTGTGCGACGTGCTCGTGAAGCCTACGAGAAGTCTACCGGTGCCGTGTCTTCAACTCTTGGAAAGGGTGCCAAGGTAACCGCAGGTGCCATTGGCAAGGGTGCTTCCTGGACCTGGGATACTCAGGTTGTCAAGGGTGTGCGTAAGGCTGCCAATGTGACCGGTGATGCTGTGGACAAGGCTACACAGCCTATCCGAAACACTGAGGCCTACAAGAACGTCAAGGATGTCATTGATGATGGCAGCTCTTCACGATATGGTGGCTGGGTTGAGAAGGAGGAGCGTCGGAAACGCCGAGAAGCCTTGGACAAACAACGAGGTTACAAGGCGCCCGAGGCCGTGGAGGAAGACATCAAGTGAGTTTTTTTACCGTCATTCGTTCATTCGAAATAGTTCTAACATGTGGCAGCGCTGGCACCAGTGTGACGCTTCACAAGGACGCCGCCTGGAAGGAGGCTTGGAGAGATTTCCGCGACCAGAACAAGTACGTTCAGGGACTCTTCAGCCTGAGGGGCAAGTATGAGGAGTCAGAGAACCCTCTCGTGTCGACTGCTCGAAGTATCACCGACCGTATTGGTGGCTTCTTCGCCGAGAACGAGACTGCTATGGTGATCAAGAAGTTCCGATCCATGGACCCTAACTTCCAAACGGAGCCTTTCCTCCAGGAGCTCCGCGAATACATCCTCCCTGAGGTGCTGGATGCTTACGTTAAGGGTGAGGCCGAGACACTGAAACTCTGGCTTTCCGCTGCCCAGTACTCCGTGTACGAAGCCTTGACCAAGCAATACCTCCAGGCTGGCATGAAGTCGGACGGAAAGATTCTGGATATCCGAAACGTCGACATAATGCGAGCTCGCATGCTTGACCCCGGCGAGGTTCCTGTCTTTATCATCACCTGCCGCACCCAAGAGGTCCATGTCTACCGCAACGCCAAGACCAACGAGCTTGCGGCCGGTATGGAGGACAAGGTGCAGCTGGTTACTTATGCCATCGGTATCACCCGAGTACCTGAGGACGTCAACAACCCTGAGACACGAGGCTGGCGTCTGATTGAGATGCAGAAGAGTGGACGAGACTGGTACTAAAAAGCACAGTCATTTGAACGCGGCGTCAGGGGTTGGGATCTGCCTTTGTTGGATATCTACGAGATGAAAGGAAGGGCGAGCGGAGGGCATCGCCTAATATGTGTTAATAACTGTACAATATGTGCCATCATGTGGAAATATCAGGGCGGGCTCTCGACACGAAAACAACATCAATACCACAACACAACACAACGCAACACAACACACAACACAACAAAAGAAGCATTTTTGGGAGAACCGGTTTGGGGCTGTTTATCAGCAAAAAAAATTCACCACTACGCCGCTCTGCTTGCCTCGGGACGAGGTTTTTGTATGTATGATTATCGAGGGGGATGGAGTATCAGGCCGGGCATCATTGGTGGGAGGACGATGGACTATAGACATGTTCAAAAGTTGCCTTGGTGTTTCAAGGCCGTTACAATCTATTCAGGCGTACGCCAAACAACATTAAACTACCCACTCAACGCATCCTTCGATTGACAGTGTAATTTGGACTTGTTCGTCATTGAGGTTTAACAATCTGGCGCTTCGCCGTCGTTCTTCCTTACTCGTATAGTCCTGTTCTTTATTCTGTTCTCTGTTCTGCTTTCTCTCTCAGGATCTTCCGTACTTCCATCAACTCCTTTCCAAGCAAGTTCTCTCCCCATGAACCTCTCGCGGCCTCAGCATCCGCAGCTTTGAACCCGATACCCCATATCCGGTCGAACGGGCTGGCCTCGATAAGATCTCTGTCGCCTGTCGCGAGTAGCATCTCCAGTAAAGAACCTTCAATAGGCTGGTGCTTTCCATCGGCTGCAGCACTGCCGCTAGGCGTGCCCTTCTGAAAGCCCTCTTCGGAGACGGCGCGCGTAAACTTGAGCAGGTTGCCTCGTCGGACAATACCGCAACGATGCTTGTTCCAGGTCCTTTCGTCGAAATTTTCTATCTTGCGGCCGAGAGACTTGACTTTGCGAGGGTGGCCGGTCTTGAGGATTTCGAGAGCTATGGCTTCGTCCTTGAAGAGAAGGGCTTTTTGGTGCATCATGTAACTTGACGCTGTCAATTTCTATCGTCAGCGGGCTTTAGTGTGCAACGTACTGCTCAGCTGTCTTGTAGGTTTTGTTCCCATCTTTGTCATCGCGAAAGGGACAGTAATACCACTGTGAAAGGTATCCGATCTCTGGGTCCGTTTCTCTCCAGAAGTACACGGGACCAGAGTCGGTAGATGCTGTTGATGTTGTAGCCATTTTGTCTCAATGAGTAGCTTTGATCGATACTCGAAACATTATGAATCTGTATTCTGTGGGGTTGAACTCTTTTATAGGATGGAATCGGTTCACGGTTTGTGATGTGGTTGTGAATGGGGCTGAGGCTGAGCCTTCGCCGTTGACTCACAGGCTGAAGCCAATGTTAACTTCTCGTGCCTGCTCATGGTCGTAGCCTGAAGTGCACGAGAAAACCTCCCTAGCGTGAATTCTGCCTGGGGAAGTCGCTTATACCTTCCTACACCCTGTAATTGTCACGCTGAGATCTCGTGTTGGTAATACCGAGTTAGACTTACACGGCGCATGGAAGGAATGTCACCTTTACTTGTCTGCCATTTCTTTTACGTGGCGTCTCTGGAACCCGAAACTGACACGAAAGGCAGGGTGTTCATTTTGAAGAAGATTTGGTGAAGCATACACGCGTTGTGCATGATAAAGTCTGCTGACAAGGTTGTTGTGATATCTGGGGCGTGAATGATAGCTGTGTGATTCGCTCCAAAGTATGCATTGTGTTTTATTGTCTCATCCTAAACTCCTTCAAAACTCATCTCTCTCTATCCTAAAGTGGATAAATATACGACTGGTTTCAGGGTATGTAACTGAATGTGAGGCTTACGACCTCAGACGGAGGAGTTTGGACAACCACATCATCGTTGTGATGCACGAGTAATACCAAGGCTTCGTGAGGTCTACTTCCCTATTCTCTGGTATCCTTTGTAAATTGAAACCACACATCGCATTGCCTACTCAACTCACTAGTAAAATGAAATCTAGCTTGGAGAATTGACGACTTTGCAGACTGCCAAAGTTAAGACTAGTAGTTCGTACAGACGTTGGGAAATCGGGTACTGGCTATCTGAAGGTGCCATGTGCCTCTCAGAGGCTACTGAGCTTCAGCAATTGTAAAGAGCACAATTTACCCATGGGCAGCAAGCAAAATAACACGTGCTGATATAACTGTCAACCTTATTTTAAGCTTCTTTGGTTGGCGTGGTCAAATCTGGCAAGTGATGCCAAAGTGGAAGGTGCCGGCCCCGCGAGTATAAAATCACGACGGACCGAAATCATGGTGGAGGTGGCCGGAAGAAACACCATTATGGTTTGAAATAATTCTAAACAATTCCAACAACATCAGGGGATATGGTGTAGGGGTATCACGTTCGCTTTGCACCAATTAAAATGCTTGCGAAAGGCCGGGGGTTCAAATCCCTCTGTCTCCAAAACTTTTGCTTTCCAGGCGTCTCATCTTTTGACTCGGATGACTTATTTTTTGGCTGAACTCTTTATTTTCTCGAAGACAAGTAGCGTAGTTCGAGAGAGAAGGTTCCCACCACATCAGGTTCACAAGTTAGAGTTATGTCGTCCTTAGCAGCTGGTCCTATAGCTTCAGCTCTCAATAGTGTCCAACTACACGCTTGTTTCTTTAAGGTTCCTCGGCTCTAGGAACACATTGGTAATGCTCCTACTACTCTGAAGCTTCAGACATGTTACTGCCCTTGTGGTCTTGATAATGATGTTCCATGTCATAAACGATTGCCCCTCAACCTCGGCAGTGTGTACTGTAGGAGCTCTGACCAAGTGCTCTTTGAATGCCGGAACTACAATAAATGAATGAGTACGATTCGATTGTCTCATCAATCATTACCAAAACAGATCCTGGGTAGCACACCACACATGAAACATATGTAACAATTCAATTACCGGAGAATTGACCGGCTACCCTCCAACTCCCGAACCGCACTTCCGTCCGAAGCTGAGACGGCGCCGGAGCATAAAGTGGGGGAGAAGCCCAAGGAAACCCCGGGAGCTCGGGACCCAGCACTTTGCATCTTACCTTTGACAACCCCAACAACAAACGTAATCAAGTCAAAAACTCGTTACCTGACTCAGCTCGAAAGTCATACGGTTATTCGACCAGACAACTTGTTATCGTTAGCTTCTTTGTCGCAACCGCGCATATCGAGACATCAAAACACCACCAAAACCATGGACCACATCGAGCGCCAGATGGCTCAGCAAGCCAACCAAGAGTAGTACGCTCTCGCTCCCCTCCCATCTCTACCAAACACCTCACTAACTCTTTCTCCCCCAGCGCCTCTCTCATAACCCCCCTCAACATCGTCCTCCTCTCCGCCGTCCTCTACACAACCTACGCCCTCTTCCGGTCCTCCCCACCACCCTCTCTCCCGCGCGACACCCCCTCAACCGTCTTCCGCACCTACACTCCCCACACGCTTCTCCCCTTCAACGGCGAGGAAGATCGCCCTGTCTACCTTGCTGTGCGCGGTCGTATTTTCGACGTGACGCCCGGTCGCAACTTTTACGGCCCCGGCGGTCCGTATAGCAACTTTGCAGGCAGGGATGCGAGCCGTGGTCTTGCGTGCGGAAGCTTCGATGAAGATATGCTGACCAAGGATTTGGATGGTCCTCTCGATACCCTCGAGGGGCTGGACGGTGAGCAGATGGAGGCGCTGCAGGGTTGGGAGGAACGATTCTTGGAAAAGTACAATGTTGTTGGAAAGCTGGTTGCTGTAAAGGACTTTGAGACGCAGAAGGCTTAAATGGTGGGATGGAGTGAACGATAAATACGAGACATCATCTGGTTGCCATACAAATGTACACTTGGATGAAATGTAACCTATCACAAATAAACCTATAATCGAACATGTCAAGACATAAGTGACTCGCATTCCTTCATTACTATAACTATAACAAAGAAGAACCCCATCTACCCAGTCAGGGCGAGCAGAAAGAAACCCTCACTCTATCCCGACAAGTCGCCTTCAACAAGTCCTGCCCTACCCAGAAAAAGAAAAAGTAGGGTTCAAGTAACCAAACTCCGTGCAATGCCTCCTGTACATTTTTGCGTGGAAAGAGTTGCCACACACACTATTTATATCCGTATAAAGAAAACAACAAGGGCGAGCTCGCCAAGACTTAGATCGATGAAGAAAAAGGAAACAAAAGGGGGTTCTTCGCTACTCAAATCATACACGTGCTTTATTGCGACTCTAGAATCGTTGCTGCTTTGCGAAGGAGTGCTGCCGTTTTGGCAATAATAGGCTTGGCGCCAGTCCAATCTCCGGCGTCAATGGTGTCGCGAATGGCAGGGAAGATAGCTCCCTCGTTGGACCATGCTTCTGGTCCAAAGACGACGTTCTTGAACTGTGTGCGGTTGGGAATCTAGAGAGGGTCAGCTTAATTCTTCCAGTTAGTCAGTCAGGGGGGAGTAGACTTACGCCGCCACCGATTTCGATGTCCAGTAACGCCGTCTCAAAGTATGCCATCTTGTTGTTGTATGCTAGTCGGGCTGCGCCAATATCGTTGGCTTCCCAACCTCCGTTACCCAAGACCTCACGGTCCCAGTCCATCTCCCATTTTTCGAATGCGGCGACGTTGTGCTGAACGAGTTGTACAGCTTCCTTGAGCTCCTTGAAAGCGTCCGCCTCGCCCTTAGGCTGGCCACCCATCTTCTTAAGAGACCACTTCTCTAGGTCCTTTACCCATTGACCTAATCTTTGTCCATACCAGCCCATGTCAAAGGGCATAATGGGTCGATCTGCCAAGTCGAGAATAAGAAGAGCCACTAGCTGACCCATGGCGCCATGATACTTGAAATCAGGATCAATGAACTGGTCCACCAAGTCAACCTTGTCGTAGCTCGAATGACGAGGAACCTGGCTTCCCCTAAATGCCAAGTCAAGTGAACTGGTTCCAGATATATCCTGAAACGGGAGGTGGTCACCCCTTCCTTCAGGTACCATCAGTTCGGCATTGCTCTGGTCCCAGAGTTGTTTCAAAGTCGCATTAGTAGCGGGATCAGTGACTCGGCCGAGGGCGTGTAGGAGGGACTTCTGGAAGACAGGGGATCCACAAGCGTGGAAATCGTTTCCGACAACGGCTGCGTCGAGGTTGATATAGGCAAAGGCATTGTCGCGTAACGCCTCGGAGTTGTGCTCGACGTACTCGGTTGAGCCAATCAGGTTGTACTCAGAAGCATCCCATGACATGAACTCGATTGTCCTCAACGGCCTCCAGCCTCGCTGAACGAGGTCTCCAAAGATCCGAGCCATCTCAATCATGACCGCTGTGCCAGAATGAGGGTCTGTCGCACCGAAAGCCCAAGAATCGCGTTGGTTGCCGATAATGATAGACTTGGACGTCTGCTCCATGCCATTGATTCGGCCATAGACGTTCCAAATCGTGTGTAGCGAGTCTTCGTCTTGTTCGTTCTTTAAACGCACAATCGGGGACTTGTCATCGCCTGTCCACCAGTCAACCTCTGGAACACCACCCCTCCACTTATCAGGGACCCTTTCGCCATAACCGTTGAGATGCTGCAGCAGGATCTTTGCGTCTCTCCATGCCAGGGGAAGACTAGGGATGCCAACCAGTCCGGTTGTCTTATCGAGAGTAATTCGCTGATCTCCCTTACTTCCATAACCAGGCGACAAAGGGTCACCAATCGCCCAGTTCGTGAGGCCCACGGAGCCCCTTTGAACGCCGTCGGGGGGCATATAAAGTCCTCCTGGTGCCACAGCACCCTTCCTGAACCCATCGTCCGCGGGGTCGGAGTAGATGAGGCAACCAGCAAAACCCGCCAGCTCGGCCGCCTTGACCTTAAGAGCCTGGTTGTCGAGAGTACCACCATTTCGTACCAGCGCAATAGCTCCCGTGACATTGACGCCTTTGCTCGTAAGATGCCGGAAATCTTCCCGTGATCCGTAGTTGGCGTAGATCAAGGGACCCTTGACGTCACCCGCCTTGGAGTATCCGTGGAAAGCAAATGTCTGTCGGCCCGCTATCTCGCCGCCTACTTCTTCCTCCTCTAACTTGGCCGTCCAGATGGCCGTCTTATTATCCTTCTCGTCCATAATCTGTACCGCACGGCCGTCTTTACGGGGATAGTTGATATAAACTTGATACTCGTCCATCATCACCTCATCCAACATTGCCCGGCCGAACATGGCTTGGACGTCGAGGGCAGTCGCATAGTCGCCTTCGGTACCGGCAATGTGAGCGTAGTTCGAAAAGTGCACCGCAGAAGCGCGCATCCTCATAGGATCGACAGTGCGTAGCAGGTGATTTCGGAGGTCCTCTGGGTTGAAGCGGAAACTACCTCCTAAGCGATCTGATAGACCACCGAACATATCGCTGGCGAAAAGCAGATAGAAAAAGCCCAGTATAATTGTGAGCGCCAAAATGCGCACACAGAATAAGATGATGGTTGTCTTGTCGAACTTGGGCATGTTCGGTATACTCCACCTCGACGTTTGGCTTGGCGTCTCCTCATTCTCACCTGTAGCATTCTCGGCGTTGTCGGCCGCTGGCGCATCAGCTCGTTGAGGTAGACGTATGCGTAATCGTGGTAATCTCGGCCTCCAGGACCATTTCCACTGTGGCAAAGTTAAATATGAGCCTATTCTCTTCCCCCACTGAGAGCCTCGGGATCGGTCGGGTTCCTCAATCTCCATCTCCTGCATCTCACGTCGAACGTGCGCGGCCTCGTCATCGCTGTCGCTATCACTGGCCCACAAACTGTCCTCATCATCTGTTTCTACTGTGGGTGGTCGATAACCGTCGGGTCTGCGGGAGGAGCTCGCGCCACTCGAGTGTTGTAGGAGACCTTGAGATTCAGCCTCGGTGGCATTCCGCTCGTTGGTCGGAGACCTTGGGGCGGGAGACCAGTCATCGGGATCATAACGGCTACCACTGGCTAAGGCCTGGTCGTAGGTAGGGGGTATAGGATCATAGAAAGGAGTCTTTTCGGAAGGCATGTTGATGATGCTTGAGCGCTAACCGCGCCCTCGGTTCTCGTATATTCGATCCGATTAAAACTGAACTCCTGGTGTTACAAAAGACTCGTGATAAGCTGCAAAGCCATTCGCTGGAAAGATTCAGATAAAAGGAGCGGGCGATTCGGGGTCGATCGATCGATTCGTTGCTAATAAGCAATTAAGATGGTTGAAGTACGAAAGGAGCGTCAAGAAAGAGAGACAAGAACTAGAGTAGGATGCCAGAAGCGCATCGCCAAATCGACAAGCCCAAAACCCCAGATCAAGCTCCGAATCGAGGGGTTTGATGTTGGTGATTGGGGCAAAAAAAGGTTGAGATGATCGAGTCGAATCGAATGCTATACGAATGGATGCGACGGGGGATGATGGTGAACGGAGTGTCCACGTAAGGGACCGGAGTCCACTATAACCCGCCGGTTAGTACGGAGAGAGTTGGTCGAGGTTCCAGTGGCTGAGTTAATCCGGAAGACTTGGCAAGCCTTGGCCTTGTAGACTCTGATAGAAAACTACAATGGCTGAATTTTATTCGACTTTTGCATTACAATCAATATCTTGTCTTTCCAAAACCTCACGTGAAACATGTCCTGATACTTGACAATTCGTCAAAGAGGCATCCAAGGAGTTTGACCCGGCCTGGCCTGTCTCTCACTCTCCTGAATCCGCCCGTGCACGCCACCAGGATTACCCCACAAAAGCTGGGATAAGGAGACAAGCCTAACTCGGAGAGGGAGGTGATGAGCGCACCATAAGTGGACTTTGGACTTTGGTAGAATTGGAATACTGTACATCAGCTAGACTGATTACTGACTTTACAATTAAATGACACATGTCGATTCATCGATAATAATATCATCTCACCTATGATGGTTATGTTGCATGTAGGCTGGAATATCAACTATGGACTCACTCACTTGCTAGTAGTTATTACCCCTGAACACTACATTTACAAGCAAATCACAAAGACCAGAGCAAGCTTCACCAGGCCTATCGTCAATTTTGGGGCAAAGTGTACATATATACAACTACCTGCTCCCTCCTCAATCCGTGCAGGCTAAACATTATCTATCGCTATGCCGCTCAATCACCATCTCTTTCCCCCTTCTACTATGAACCAGACCTCAGTTTGGTGTCAATACAATACCTTCGTACTGTCGACTACGGATGTTCTCCAATGTCTGATGGAAGTGCCGGCGGCTGTTCTCAACTGACGCAGAGTCTTGTTGGTTGCCTGCCAGGTTGGAATGGATGAGCTCAATGAGACCATTAAGATATTTAGTTGTGACCTGCGCAAATTAGCAAAAACCCAAAAATTCCTATCGATTAGACTTACCGCTCCGTTCTGCTGATCAAAGTAGTACACATAGCGGTCCAGGATCTCAACGAAAAGCTCAATCGACGTGGCCGTCTCCATACAAGAATCAGCCACGCGAAGAGCACGCTGGAGGCACTCGAGTACTCGTTTGCCGTCACGGTAAAGCTATACATGTTAGCAGAGCTCTTAAGTATGTGGAACGTATACATACCTCGGTTTCCTCCGACTCGCCGTTGGATACAATAGGAGTGGCCCACCACAGGTGGCTCGCCAGATACACAGCGCGACATTGATCAGGCTTGCGCAGCAGCTTACTTCCATGCTGGGCACACTTGGTGATGAGCGTGTCGTAGTTCTCCTTGCCGAAGTTTCTTGTCTGATGAAGAGCAGTGGCAATCACGCAGACAGCCTGGAACTGAGCCTTTGAGTCTGACACAGCCTCCTCATACACTGTAAAGGCTTGAGCAAAAAACTCATATGCCACCTCTTCGAAACCACAGAGGTCTGCCGTTTGACCAGACGAGGAAAAGAGGCGCAAGGCCATCTCCGCGGCCCCAGAGCCGTTGACACGGGTATACAATGTGCTGAGTGCAGAATGCATAAACTTGAACAAAGCGTTGCTCTGCGTCTCCCAGTTGTCGTCGAAGTGTTCCCGCAGCTTGAATTTCCTCGCCAGTTTCATGCATGCTGTTAGGAGAGGTGGTGTGGTTGTACGGATACGCTCGTTTCCGTCTGAGTACGCCTTTCTCGTCATCTGAAGCAGCTTGAACTGGGTATCGTTGTCCTCAGCCTGCAGCAAATGCACAATCCTCGCAAGCCATCCCTGCTCTTCCATGGTCTCGTCCGTCTCGACAGGACGCCTCTGAGCAACACCTGGGTATCCCTGAGGAGCCTGAGAGCCTTCTTTGATAAGTACTTTAAGTACCTCAAGTACATTCTCGAGCTGTTCGGTAGTCGAGATCTTGGTCTGGTTTTTAAGCAAGGTGCGAGCGACGCCACCAGCAACGGCACGGCGGGTTGGGTATGATTGCGATTGGAAAAGAGGAACGTAGGTGGGAAGAGACAAAGCGGTGAACGTAGAAACATATCGGCTGAGGGGCGCTTGCAAGAGAGCAAGTAAGCTCTGCTGAGCCGGAGGCGAGTGAAGATCAGCATTGTTAATGTTCTCTCGGACCTTGGTAGTCGCGTAAGCTAGGATTTGGTCGACATAGTCCAGCCTGTCGGGATAGATGTTGAGTGCAAGATTGCAAAGCGATACCAGAAGAGCAATGATGTCTGGCACAGGAAGGTGCTGGGCCTCCACCAGGTTCTTGACCTGAGCAAAGAATACCTCATAAAGCTGCACACTATCTGTGATCGAGCCTTGGCCGTTGACAGCAGTTGTTTCCGTATCTGCAACTGAAGGCGCTGACTCGGCGAGTGTGCTAGAATCGTCGGTGCTGCTCTCACCAGCCGTCTCTTCGGTGGTTTCCTCTGGTGTCTCGGCTGTTGCTTCACCCTCATCCTCAGGTGTCTTGTCAGCGTCGGCAGTCTCATCAGTCTTGGGCTTGTCGGCCTCTTCGGTCGTCTTGGACTCTGACGGCGCAGCTGCCGGTTTGTCCTTTTCAAGGTTGACCCTTTCCAGCAGCTTGGCCAGGGCGTCGGCCTCAATTTGGGCCTTGTCGTCAGATTTGTCTTCTGGTCCATCGCGTTCAGCATACTCGGACAATCGGTCCATCAAACCAATAACAATAGCCTTGACGTTGACATGGGGGTTAAGGCGCGAAACGGCACCAAGGAATTGGTCCAAGGTGTGCAGGTGGAATTCGTCTGGAAATACTTGCGTAATCACCTCAAGGAGATACTCTTGGGCGAGAACGTCCCGGCATTGAACCACCTGCTCTAGTAGAGGCGCCAGAATACTAGATTTGTATGTTTCAAGGTCAACGAGTTGGCTTAGGCGTACGATGTTGCTGCCAACAAGGAGCTGCAGCTCCTTTCGCTCCCGGATTCTCTGCTCGCGCTCCCTCGAGTGACCCTGGTGTTGTAGTCGAACCCACAGCTTGTTCATCTCAACGAAATTCGTAAGCACAAAGTTGATGGAATCGCTGATGTTGCCCTCAGGGCCGTCGCTTTCGGTTGTTGGCAGGAAGTCCCTCGCTTGACCAGACATGTAGTATCGGAGGAAGAGACCGCGGATAGGATGCTGAACACCTCGACTCATATCCATCATGTCTTTCATCAGTTCTTTGACAGGCGCATCCTCGATGGCCATGTAGGCCGTTCCCACGGTGATCATGAGATACAATCGTGGAACGATGTTACCGGCATACTGGACAAGCTCGTAGAGATCGGCGAGGTGGTTGAGAGGGTGATTTTCGCGAAGGTGAACAGAAAGGTATCGCAAGGCGTCGAATACAGACATGTACAGCTCGTAATACTGCTTGGGGCCGAGGCTGCTGGTGCGAAGCTCAGAAACGAGAGTTGAGCTACCAACAGTTAGCGATACCTTTCAGGGGATTGGACCACGGCGGCGCGCAGTACACAGCTGTCAACATACCAGCATTTGAGCGCATCCATTAGCTTCCCAGGCGTATCGAGACATTTGCGCATCAATGATGTCTGCTGACGAACTGCAACGAGGGCATCTTCAAGCAGACGGGCTTGATCCTCGGGGGGAGCTGGCGTGGCCATCTTGTCGAGCTATGTCGGCGGGGTAGCTTGGAGCAGGTCAGGAAAAGCCAGGCTCCTAGCAATTCACTAATACGCGACAATGACAGACGCAATGTCGAAGGAGATGGCGGCGGAAGTCGAACGTTGAGCGGAGGTGCCGGGTTGTCGTCGATAGGTGCGCCGCATACAAAGCGCTGAGCGATGACGATACGGGGGAGGCTGAGATAATGAGTTGGGTTGGCTGAGGTGGGCCTTAGCTCACTGGCGGACAGCGGATAATGGCGCTGTACCTGCACGTCTTTTAGGCGACAGGGGCCCGTCCCAGCCACCCGACCTGACTGGACTCAATGCCTCCACTGGTAGGTAGCAACTTTCCTTGCGGCGCAGGGACTGGTCACGTGCAAAGGTAGATGGTGCCTGAGCTCCAAGGTGGATGGGTTGATTGTAAAGAGAGGATAGTGATGACAGCTTCAATTGAAAAACATCATCTTTGATTCATACAATCATGTTCCTCATCACATTCTAATTTCGTTGATTCATTAACTATCATCAAGTTATGACAATTTCCCATGGCCAAATGCAACCCAACTCCTCGCGTCATGTCCTTATTGCGCCTTAATGCCAGTCATCAGATGCTTCAACGCCTCTTGCTCAGGCTGCATTAACTCGATTTCCATTTTCTCAACTCATTAAACATCCGTTTCGTTGGCATTTCTTGGATCGGCCGAATACTCCGGTACCGCAATATTGCGGTTGCCCAACTCGTGCGGGAATGCCCAGATCATCGCGAAGGAAGTCCACTAGCGATGTATCAATTGACGACGAGAATGCGGCAAGGACCAGCATCATATTTGACTCCGGATGTGGCAGGTTATGAATGTCTGCAACAATCACCACATCATTTATCGTCTTGATAGAGGCCAGCTCCCGTGCCCACTCCAAGCTCTCATGGCGAGTTGAATACAGCAGTCGAAAGTCAGAAACTGTCAGGCTCTGCGGACCGTCCCATGGTCCTCGTGGCCGGGCGCCTTCGATGACAAGTGTCAGCTTATCCAGGCTTTGCAAGCTTCGCAACGAACGACAGACAGAGGACCAGTCATATGAATCCGGCTCCATGGCATTCGTTGGGCTGCGCTTGTAAAGGCTGATCTCTCGGACTAGGTCTCTAGTGCGTGGCGTCTTATCAGCAAGGAAGGGCACCACAGCTTCGAGGTCCTCTCCAAAGTGGAAAGCGTGCCTCGTGTACAGGAAATGAGACGCCTCCTCGCGGATTTGCCTATTAATGTGCATAATCGCTGTGTGCATCGCTCGATCGGGTTCGGGGTCGGCGCAATATGTTGTTTCATATGACATCTTTGCAATGGACCGCTCCATTATGTGGTATGCTGAGCGTTGATATTTTGAACGCTGCGACTGAAACTCGCACCTCGATTGGTTACGGATTGTAATGTCCTTTGTTGCCCCATTGTCGAGGAGATGATCGTATATCAACATACGAATCTCAGGAGGGATCCGCAAAAGCATAGGTTCTTCGGCCATGTTGGTCTAGGCTGGCTCACAATACTCGAAGCTTGAAGGAATGAGGTCGGAGGTCGGTTGGAAAAGTCTTTCAGCTGGGAAGAAAGTCGTTTTGAGAACAGATGACTTGGTGATGTCAGTTCTCTAGTGGTTGGACTAGTCAACGGTGTCGGCGAGTCACTAACACAATGACGGACAATGACGGATAAAGCAAGGGATCTCACGTCAGAAGCCACTGTTTGCTGAAGCAGCGGACACGACAAAGATACTAGGAGCGCACGAAGAACAGTGCAATCCTACCCACGAGCGGCAGCGCGATAGATATTTATGTCTTATCCCAGCGCCATAAGCTGATCAGCAAGTCAAAGGCCCATCAGGGTGCTCACCCCCCGGACCTTGACGACCCAATCCACACTTGGCCTTGTCAAACCATTGCAGATTCGAGTTTTAAGTCATTAATAAACCGAATCTTAACCCCAATTTCAAGTAGCTCCCTGTCTTCTCTCTGTGGGTGGGTGCGGCAGCCCTCTCTTTTGACACTCGTCCAACCATCACTGGCTCTTATAACTTTGGGTAAGAGTCCTTGTTGCGCCACAAAGGGCTGATGAACATACTCACAACTGGTTCAAGCTCGTATATTCAGTTCTCTCTCCCTCTGTTATCGGAAACAACAGGTCTCTTGGCCATCGAGCAGTTCCGTGGCAGATGCGGCTGCGACTGCGGCTGCGGTTGCGCAGCAATTCGGTGGTCCACTAACAAGAAGACGGGAGTGGGGAGCAAGACCCTGCAGACAAAGCATCTTCCCCTTGCTCGTTGCGACCCAATCTTTGCAGCACTGATCGCATTAATACCCCCACCACTAACACGCATCTCTCCCCCAAGACTCTGAATGACGAGCTTGAACTAACAGATATTTTCATCTTGCAGTCGGGTATTAGCGGGCTGGCAATCATCTAAGCTGTGACAAAAACCAACAAAGATACGGGACCCCGGCAGTTATCAGCCGTTCTATCGTAGTACTGAGCACATACAGCCTCAACGTTCCCGTGCCTGAGAGACGTTTCTTTGCCTTTGAGTTCAAGTTGGCGTGCGGCTGATGCGCCTCATTTTAACATAGCGATAGGCATGAATTGGTCACAGAGCTGGCCAAACAGGATTGTGGATGCTTTCGTGGCCTCTGAGCCATCGACCTGCTGGTCATCACGAAGTTACGAACTCTTCAGTCGATACAACTATGTCATAACTCGCAATTGTTACTCGTTGGAGGGTTTCCTTCGGAAAGCCTCGCGACAACTCCTTGAGAAGCCACTCTTCCCACAATTCTTTTGTCACATTCCTCTTACACAGCGCAAAATCGCGGCCTACAACTATGTATCTCTTCCGCTTCCAAGGCAATCGCTGCAACCAATCTCCACTGTTGTCGCATTGCGATGTGATAAGTTATCGCCGATAACTTTTGTAGCCGACGTTGAGTCATGCCCTTTGGCCTAAAGGCGCCGGCAATTGCGCTTCTTCGCGCGATAACGAAAGCCGTGCACTTGGCAGTGAAGGAGATTGGGCAATTAACTCTCTGATTGATTATTCTCACTCTTTTCTTTGAGAAAAAAAGGAGTCGATAACGGCCCTGCATCTTAGTCTCTCTCGCACGACGACAAGCCATATCAGTGAATCTTCCGAACCACGTGGGGCGATGGAACATTGATGACACGACACAAAGCAATCATGTTCCTAGACGTGCGAACAAGCGCCACGGCTCCGACCAAGTGAGATGCAAGCGATAGTAGGGATTCCCTTTCTTGTCGAATGTGGGGACCTTGAGTGACTATAATAGCGCCATCGACATGAGAAAGGAAATAGGACGTTGAGGATGAAGTTGAGATCATCTCCAGGCAACCCCAGAGAAAGATCTCACGAAATCTTTCGGATCTTGGAGTCCCCAGATTATCTCCAGCATCTCCCATATGTTAGAGTTCTGAATGATACGATACTCGCAGATTCCCGGGGCAATTCTTCAGAATCTCGGTCAAATAGCGGACACATCTTGATGCTGGTGATCTTTGCTTCTAGAAAACTCGCATGGGACCTTCAAGGATGAGTATCCTTGCTAGCGTGCCCTGCACGCCTTGTGGCCCGAGACACTGCTGACATCCGAAGATGACCTTGAGCCGCAAACTCACTGGTCTACATACTAAGTATCTTCGAGATCTCCTAGTGCCGTTCCGAAACATTCTTCTGGGTTATCGTCTGATACATAGTCGGAACTATGCCGAGACAATTCTCTATCCGCGACGCCCACGCGTCGTTCAATGATGCTCAGTTCATTATCGACGCATTCGACTCAACACTACCTCATCTTGCCGCTGCTGGAAACTCGGGGCAATGGGGAACGGAGCCGCTCTCGAAAAAGAAAGGATTCAGCCAGGGTATACATGATACTGTTGCACAGTCGGAGAAGTACCGTGAGACAGGAGCCGGTGATCCAGTGAGGATCTTCATCGCAGAAGCCGAAGATGATCAACCCAATGCGGGATCCCCTGCGGATGACGGGCTGGCCCGGCGCGTGGATGAAAATGGAAAGGCTCTTGTGTCGGTTGGATTTGTAAAGGTTCTCGATGAACGCTTTGTGGGCTATCTGAAAGCATCCGACAACCTGAAGGACCAGGTCGGGCCCGCCACAGAGAAGGGCAACTTTGTCTTCCTTCAATACCTCGTTACCGATCACCGAGTAGTTGGTGATCAGCGTCGAGGAGCCGGTGCCGCGCTTCTCCAAAAGGTGAAGGAGTATGCTGCTGAGCGCGGCTGGAAGACAGTCTGGATCGACTGTTGGGACGGAGGCAATGGGCAGTTGGTACAGTATGTTGCATTTGTCATGGCTTTTACCAAGAAAGAGTCCCAAGTTTACGTTTCATTTACTAACTTCTGACAGATACTATGTAGATCGGGGATTTCAGATCGTGGGAAACTTCGAGGACAGTGATGAGGGCGATGAAACTCCATGGAAGGGAAAACTTCTTCGTATAGACCTGGCATAATAACTGCTACCGATACAACATGATACATTCCCATCCTAACCTTTTCTTCTGATTGACTCCCCATTTTACTTCTCCAGGCGAGCGGTATCCACAAAGCTTCCAAAGTAAGGATCTCGCTCGCCCTGAACTCCAGCCTCCTGCACAAGCTTTCTGAGCTGTTGCTCCTCCTCCTTAGTCAACTCAACCTTGGACGCTCCCACATTCTGCTCCAGATACTTGACCTTCTTGGTACCTGGAATCACAAACACATTCGGGCTCTGCTCTAGCAGCCAGGCAAGTGCCAGCTGCGAGGATGTGTGCCCCTTGCTCTTCGCCAGCTCTTCAAACTTATCCACAATCACCAGATTCTTCTTGAAGTTTTCGCCCTGAAAGCGCGACAAGTCTCGTCGACTGTCGCCTTCTTCGAAGTCATCGATGGATCGGAAGCGACCTGTCAGGATGCCACGACCGAGTGGAGAGTAGGCAAAGATGGCGACATCTAGCTCTTGGCAGGTCTTGAAGAGGTGTGTCCCCGAAGGGCCTTCAATGTCGAGCGTCCATGGGTTGTACTCGACTTGCACGGCCGTGATAGGATGGACGGCGTGAGCACGACGAAGGGTTGCGGATGAAACTTCTGAGAGACCAAGATACTTAACCTTACCCTCCCTATTCTACTGTCAGTCTCTTTCTCGCTTCAGCTCAGTGTCGGTGATATGACTTACTCAACCAGCTGCTTCATAACCTCAACAGTCTTCTCAATGGGCACCTCGGGGTTAGCCCGGTGCATATAGTACAGATCAATATGATCTACACCGAGCCTCTTCAAACTGCTCTCAATGCAGTTCCCCACGTACTCGGGCGACGAATCAGTGGTCATCTTCCCATCGGCGAACTTGATGCCAAACTTGGTGGCAAGGAAGATGTCATCACGACGTTCGGGGTGAAGCTTGAACCACTTGCCGATAAGGTCCTCACTATCGGCGTAGATGTCGGCTGTATCCCAGTTTGTGCAGCCGAGCTCCCAGGCGCGGTCGAGGACTTTGAGGCGTTCATCATCGGACCTAGCAATGAGGTGTTAGTATGGGAGGACTTGAAGGAGGGAGATGTTGTGGGAAGGGATATGCATACTCGGGTGCACCGTATCCGACACTCATGCCCATGAGACCAAAGCCTATAGAGGGGATTTTGGGACCATTCTTTGTGAGTTGACGAAGAGGAAGCTGAGCGGGAGGAGCCATGATGTGTGTAAGTATAAGTGCAAGTGTTCAAAGAGTAGACAATGAATTAGGGAGTTGCAATATCGGTATTGTAGGAATGCCAATTGAAACCGGAATGCTATGGATTTCTTTTTCTCTCAATAACAGCCAAGCCTCATCCTTTTATACTTATTCAACCTCTCCCTTCCTTTGACTTAACCTCGTCGACCCGGCGTCATTCACTATGCCCGCCCCACACTTTGCGGCCGAAAGACTCTCTTGTCTCCGAAGCATCGACCATTGTGCATGAATGACTAAGCTCCATCTACGCCTGAAGCTCTTCAACAAGGCATGCAGGCTGACATAGTCGCAACTTTATCGCCGCAGTCTAATTACGGGAGGTCGTCAAAATGAGCCGTGGACCGGGCTGGAGACCTCAAGTGGGTGTATCGGGGCACGAATTGGGTTGATGAGCATAAGCCAAAAAGTAAGCCATCAGGAGAAAGAGACATTCTTTGATTCAGACCAAGGTATCGTATCAGAAAACTACCAACCAAAAATCGCTGTATTACCCGTTCGTCTATTTTGTCTTGCGCCTCGCCTTGAAAGTCTTGAGAGGATCTCGCTTCCTCGAGCCGACCTTGAATCCTCGTCCCTTCTTGCCCTTGCCCTTACGATCCTTTCTGAATGCCACGAAGCCGACGTCACCTGTCAAAGCTTGCTTGCCATCCTTGGGCAGGAGATACTCAGGGATGTGTTTCAAGTGAGCTTGTTGTCTGGCTGTTCGGAGTTCACCATCGTGGCGGAGATGAGTGAGTTCAGTTGGGTTCTCTTCGAAGTATCTGACAGGATTGTTAGTACAAGTTTCACACAAATCGCATCGTTATGAATCCTTACCGCTTCAGCTTCTCACTCTTGAGTAGCTCTTGTCGCAGCTCTCTTGTTCGAGCTTCTCGGATGGCAACCTTTGTAACGGCACGTAGAGCATCGTTCATTCGGTATCGGAAAGGATCCACTTGCTTCATGTTGAAGTTGTAGGGCTTGACCTCCTTGTCTCGCTTCGCCTGCTGCCTGATGATCTTGGCCATGACCTTCTCATCGTTCTCAGAAGTGGGAGTTGACGTGGGCATATGTTTCCTGTATAGATCCTTGGGAACCACAAAGGACAGAGCCATGCCGGTCTGACCAGCTCGTGCTGTTCGTCCTATTCTATGGGTGTAGGCTGATGCTGTGGTGGGGAGATCGAAGTTGATGACTGCGGAAACCTTCTTGAAATCAACACCTGCACCGGGTTTGTTAATATTGGTCTCGTGCTTTGAACGAATTGAAGAGCATTTCTGTACAGATAACAGCTCTGAATAGAACATACCTCTTGACACTCCATACTCCTTATCGCCGCCCTTGGACTTCTTGACTTTCTTCTTTGGCCGCTTCGTTTCTGTTTCCGCATCGTCGCCTCCATTGCTTTGCTTCTTAGAGTCGTCATCGGCCTCACCCTCAGCAGCCTCGGCAGGCTCCTCATCATCTCCCATCATCTCGTTCTTCTCGTCGGCGGCAATGATAATATCGTAAACATGCTTGTTGAACTCCTCGACGACATGAACTCGAGAGTTCAGAGGCAGCTCCGAGTTAAGAATACAGCTTCGAATGCCAAACTGCTCGAAAAAGAGCTTGAGACGGTAGCATCGGTCGATGTCGCTCACAAAGATGATGCACTTTCCCTTGATCAATTTGAGCTTGAAGATGACGTAGGCCAACAGGAACTTTTCGTCTTCACCGCACCTAGTGTACTGTTAGCAGCTGTTCGTATGAACAAAAAGATCCATGGCACATACTTGGCGACAAACTGAGTGATACCCTCGCCCTCAGCCTCCTTCTCCTTAAGATCCAATAGTGTTGGGTCGCGTCGGAAGATTCCCTTGAGTGTGTCGACTTCCTCGGTGAGTGTGGCACTCATCATCATGACCTGAACACCCTTGGGAACCGATCGCGACAGGTTCTCCAAATCCTCGCTGTAACCATAAGAAAGGACGAGGTCAGCCTCATCTAGGATCAGGTGTGTGAGCTTGTCGATTGAGAGGGCGGATGAGTTGACATTGTGCCAGGCAGTCGCGGGGGTCGAGATGACGATGTCGGGAGAATTGGAGAGAAGGGCGCGCTGAACGGCGTTGGAGACCTTGTCGGTCAACTTGACGGTGCTGATATCCTTCGCGCAGAACGAAGCAAACTGTTCAATGGCCTTGGAGACCTGGTCGGCAAGCTCGCGGGTCGGGACGAGGATAAGGGCGGTAGTGAAGGCGGTAGAGTCGTTCTGTAGGCATACTGGTTAGCAAGATGTTCGAATACTCTGTGCTATAGCGCATCGTGGTGGACATACAGCTTTGCGCTTCAAGATGCTTGAGAGCAATGGCAGAACATAGGCTGCCGTCTTTCCAGAACCACAATCCGCCTTGGCGAGAACATCCTGACCGTTGAGAGCCAAGGGAATTGCCTTGCGCTGTACAAGAGTCGGCTTTGCAAACTTTTGTTGGGCGACGGCTTGCAAGAGTCTGGGATCGAGGCCGAGATCGACGAAGGAAGTTTCTTCTTCTTGAGTCTGCGCCGACTTTGTAGACTTCACAACCTCTGTTTTAGCAGGCTTATCGACAATGGCCGACTCTTCTGTCTGATCGCGCTTTCGCTTTGAGGATCCCATCGTGAATGGGATTATTGGGTTGTGTTGGATGGTTGAGGTATGGCAAAGAAACGATGGCGATTTCTTAGCAATCTGAAGACAATCTTTCTGCCGTTCGGTATTTCCAGCGCACTGAGGGGCAGTTTGGTGGCGGATCATTACATGATTGGTCAGAAAGCTTCAGCTCTAGCGTCTTTAGGCTTAGCTCGCTTCGGCCGAGAAAATCGTTCAGAATTTCGAACTTTTTTTCTTCTTATCGCTCTTATCGGTACTTGTCCCATATTTAATTCTTAGGCTCTGAATAGCTTCATATCCTTGCTTAATTATTTCAGCATCACCTCAATAATCAGCATATAACGTTTTCCTCCCCTTGTATCTGACTTGGAACGCAATTCATTGACTTTTAAATAAATATTCTGCTGCCAAATGCCCAACTCGAGTAGAAAGTGTGGTTTGAGTGCACCATCATCGACTACCATGGGTTTGTCATACGCCTGTGTAACTCAGATTGCCTTCACTCAGTTTAAGATGGTTGGTCATATCACCAGATTGTATCATTTCAGAGAAGGCTAGATATATGATCATCAAGAACAAATATATTTATCCAATCGCTTAATTCGAGTGTATCCCTTATCAAATATCCCAGAACAAATTGCCCTTGCTAACAAAATCTTGCACAAACAAATTATGATCTACACTTCATTTCTATATCGCTTTTTTTTTTGTTTCGTACTCCTTTTTACCACTTGATCAGAGGGTTGGGGAAGTACTCGCTGATGAGCTCCATGTAGTAGGGCTTGAGCTTCTCAGCGTCAGGGACACCGTCGCTCTTGGAGTACAAGTCGTAGGGGTTGAAGGCGTTGACAGCCTTGAGCATCTCCCAGTCCTTGTCGCACATGAGGTGCTGGTAAGCACCCTCACGGTGCCAAGGGTAGAATGAGTGGTAGCGGATCATTGCGAGAGCCTCGTCGGGCAGGGTGGACTGGTCCTTAACGACGTGGTAGAGGTACTCGTCGTGGCCCCAAGAGAGCATGACGTTGTCGAGGCCGCAGTTGGCAGAGTAGATGCCCAACTTGGTGTTGAAGTCGGGGTTGGTAGCATCAGGGTTACCCTCGGCGAAGCTGTCAGGGTAGATGATCTTGTCGGAAAAAGCACAGCCAACGGGGAACGTGTCGCCGACAACGTCCCACTGACCCTGAGTCTCAAGCTCAGGGAAGAAAAGCATCAGCTTGCCAAGGTCGTGGATGAGACCAGTCAGCTGCATCCATCGAGGCTTGCCATCACGGCGGATGGCCTCAGCAGACTGGAGAAGATGCTGGATCTGGGAGAGGGAGGTGTCGGGGTCAGACTCGTCAACAAGGGTGTTGAGCTTCTCCATAGCCTCCCAGATGGTCATCTCAGCGCGAGGGCGGGTTGCATTATAGAAGCGGTTGCGGGCGGCCAAGTTGTAAGCGACTGTCTGCTTGTGGTGCTGCTCGCGGTAGAAGTTCTTGACGCGGTCGGTAGCATCGGCGTACTGGCGGAAGGTCTTCTTGTCCTTCTCTGTGTCAAACTTGGATGTCTCGTCGTACTTGATCACGTTGACCTCGTCGATCTTGTCAGAGAGAACCTCGAGGGCCTGGCCGTCGTGGCTGGAGAAATCGTCGACAACTGCGCCGGGAGCCATTGTGATGGATGTGTTGTGTGTAAGTGGTGAAGGTAAGGGGTTGAATCTAAAGATAAGGCTGGAAGATTCTTGATGTGGTTTGTGTTGTTGATTGAAGAGAGGATGATGAGCTTGGAGAATTGAATCCCAATGTCCTGAGCAAGCTGTTCTTATGTAGTTGATGTCAAGTCAATATCTGAGACTCGATCTCATCTCGAAGTTTTCGTTTTGCCCGCACACCACCAACCTTTCCCCTTCTTCTTCCCCGCACTATTGGCCATGAAGACGGGGTCATGACCAATCTGCGTCATCTGAGTGGGTGTTTTGCTTTGCAATTCTCGTGGAGTTGGCCTCAATGTGGTTGAGACTTGGTCGAGATCTGGAGAATGGTGGACCTGAACGGAGAGAGTTTCTAAGTTGAGACGACCATATCAGGTTAGATCCGCCGGCTTACGCCACGATACACCCCAAACCCTCCACTCTGTTACTTTATACAGCTAGCTCCGCCGGCTATAACCAATCTTGGCCCTCGAGAATACCCAAGGATCACATCACGACTGAAGCTGTGGAGACGTCGCAGATGTTTGTTCCATAATCCCACGTTTATTCTATCTCTCTAGTTCTTTTCTACGTCACGCGGGGGATTGACCGGTAACGCTGCCGGATCGCAAGACCCTTACAGACTCGGAGATTCTTACTTGGCAGGTTCTAGACGGGACAGCCGCTCAGATCTCAGGAGTTTCATCTGACGCCTTGCCATACAGGATTGCAGTTGAACCCCAACTTGGACTCATATGGCAAGACCCTTTCGACGATACTTTCATCTGATGTGTATCAGCAGGTCTTCAATTTGGCAATGCGAGGCTCGGTCTAGAAGTTGTTCCTAGTGAAAGAAGCTTCAAAGGTCGTTTCGAGACTTCGAGTATCCTCACCTGGAAAACGTTTCTATTCTTGTTCGTAGAGCCATCTCCACAATCCTAGTTCAAGGGATCTTGTATCCTCTCCTATCATGACCGTTGGATTAGAAGCCATGGCCTGATTCTCCCGCAAACTTCCCCGTACGTGCGTCGTGATCTGAGATTCAATTGCAGACGAGACCAAGCATGGTCCGGGGAAGACAACTGCCGGGTTATACATCACAACACCACAATTGGCCATTTCCTTTCCATGAGGCAACTCGAGTCCTAAAATTGATAAAAATCCCCGACGCTTATTCAAGGTCTCTCCAGGAACGGAATTCTTCGTCGTTGCCCCTCGCTAAGGATTTAGTTCCGGCCAAGATCAGCCCAAACTCGGGCTCTAGCTCCTTGATTCTTGTCCCCATGGTAATTTTGGCCGAGCAAGTGTAGCGTAGAAAATACCTTACTTCGTATCGTTTGGCGCCAAGGGCACCAACTTGAGTTTATTTGGTTAGCTCCGGAGAGTACGACTTGGAGGGTTACCAGATTTAGTAAGACTCCCCGCGGCATTGAATCATTGTGCATTCAGGTATAAATTGTGATATCAGCCTCATCTTTCGCTCACGTCACCAGCGAAGCACCGAGACTTGATGTCTTTATATTTATATGATAAGACTATATACTCTTCTCTCTTTGACACACTTTTACTTGTTTTTTTAGGCGCCTATTGTCAGCTTCATTGTCCTATCTTTACCCGCTTAGTCGTTGAAGTGCTGGTGTCACTACATAAGTTATCTTTCTCAGCGACAGATGATACAGCTCCTTAGCCTTTAGTAACAATGGGAATTTAGAGTACTGAGGAACATATCAAGTCTATAATGATGATTCCGGTCTATTCTCTTGTTTCCGAACGACCAGCTATTCTCCTGTCTTGAGAGTCTTGTTATCGATTAGCCTAACCTATACCATTGACCCTTGTCCCCGACGTCATCATTAACTGAAGTCCCTACATTTCCTCTTGCTTGCGTCTAATATTTCCTTGCTACTATGATCAGATATAGAGTGTGTGCCTGGCTTGGTTGAATTTGTAACATTTATTATAAATAGAGCGAGTGGTTAGAATATGGAATAAAATACCAATAGGTGAACGTGGGTATCTAAAGACGTCATGCTGCCCCAGGTAGATCGAAACATCGCGCCTCGTATTTCAAAGTATCTTTAACCTATGGTACTCCAACTGGCTGACCTAAGTATGGTTCGAATATAACAATTGCGTTTAATGTTACGGAAAGTGATTACAGCAATACACAGATTGAGAGTTCAGGTAGCAGCACACGAATGAATGTCTCATCGTCTTTGACATATAAAAAAGACCTCGAGATATACTTGAGCTACCCTATACTAGAACTGTCACTTCTAGACAGGTCTAAAGTTTAACGGCTTCAATGCACAAACTCATATATCCTGACAAACTACATGTCGCATCGACAACTCGTCTGGAATCTATTAATATACATCGGCGTAAACTCATGAAAGAAACTCGACATGTTGAGGAAGCACTAAGTTATAGATTCGGGAACATCCCAACGTCCGACAGCGTGTTCTTTTGTAACGGCAGTGATAAAGATGGCAGTGTCCTTTGGAGTACACAAACGCTGTCAATATAAGTGACAAACGAGAAAACCTCGTATAATCGGCGAGAACTAGGAGAATAGATTATGAGATGCGCTCTATCCTGTGCTTGGCAGAGAGAGGTGTTCTCAATATCGAGGGACTGGGGATGTTTCTGAGGAACCACAATCCCCTATTCCAGGAGCAATTCATGAAGCAAGATGTTATCGTACGCTTATTCTCATATGATTTCGACTTTTTGAGCTACAGAAGTATCAAATAACCGTAATGCTGCGGTTGTGGGATCTTGAGTTCCAGCTAGACTTACCGATCCAAGTCATCCAGGGGCTGTGGCTTCAGACCACACTCCGGTACCACCAGATGTTTTTTTTTACTATGAATAACTATCTTAAAAACATCTGCTATATTAATTTTCGTTCGTGTACTTATTATAGCCATATTTAACTAATTCCGACTGTCATCACGGAGTGCCATCTCTGGACAGAAGCTATGATACTCTTAGACTCCGCGTAACTTCCAAGTATTCAAGCACTAAGCTGCGTAGATGACGTCTATTCAGCTTTATCAACCAAGTAAAAGGATTGGAATCACATCATGTTGCTTGATTTAGTTTCTATGGTTTTCTCGTCGTGTAATATTGTCTTTCACAAAGTCACTGGCCCAAACGACAGGGGTTTTCAACACGACCAGTGGGATACTTCACGTTACTAAAAGCCTTCAGAAACCACGCAGTGAGCTTTGAAACGAGATAAAAAAGCAAGCTACTTTTCAGCACAAACAAATCCCTGCTGTTAACCTAAGGCAACCTTTCTATCTAGGCGGTAGATAACGGAAGGACGAAAAGACAAATCCTTACCCAAACTCAAACTTTACAAACAAATTCCCAAACCGACCCGTAGTCACCCTTTACAACACTCGACCCATAGGTCCAATATTTTCAATAATTTCTCATATTTACCTAGCATTCCGACGTCGGCATCGCGCACCGACTCGGAAAATCCGAGTCGGAAGTGACATACACGCCGGAGCGCCGGCCGGTATCCGGAGCCGGCAAAATTGTCGGCTAGCTCCGAACCCCACGAACAGCCATGCTATCCACTGTGGCAGTGATAACCACAAGTCAAGCTCTTCTGGTGACATTCAGGGCGTTGTACGCCCTATGCGAGGGATATAATCAAAATACGTACGATGTTCTCGAGTCTGATCAGAGTCTCGATCGATCGATGAGAAGGCGGATGATCAAGGAATCAGGTGCCTTCTGCAGGTTTGTGCAGAGTGATTTACTTGTCAGGGTTATGTTTTCCTGGATTGGTTGCGCTATAACAACTAATGCATAGTTCCAGCTGACAAGTTTGATAACTTATGGGTTTACGTACGTCGAAACCCCCAACCCCCAACCTCAAAATAGAGGACTCGAACGTTCTCACTGTCAAGTTATCCTTGCAGGCTTGGCAGCACCTCTCTGACATTGCTATCATTGACTAACAAGGAAGCAAATGCACTAGGAATAATCAAAACATATACGCGGCCACAGGATGACCCTTGAAAATCATCCCGACTCCCCGAGTGTCTAAGCGCGTAAGGAACGGTAACCTTGGTATCCGAAACGTTTCTGCACCCCTTAACCGTGATAGAGATAGCAAGTCTGTACTCACAGACTCGATCATTACTGTTGATGATGGTAGGAAATTCAAGTTTGTGGCCGCTCCAGTCTCGGTGTCTTGGATCAACATCCCGCTCCAAGCCAACCATCACGGCATTTCTCTTTGAAAACCAACAAACTACCACCTCGGAAGCAAGCGGACACCCGTGCATGTAGATCATCCAAGCTAGGCTTCCCGTCGCTGAAGATCCTTAAACCTATGAGATCCTTGACCTCGAGGATTTTATCGGGGACGGAATCCATCAAGGCGAGGATTTGGTCGGTCCGGGATGGATACCAGTGGGTCTTAGCCGTGATCGTCAAGAGGTAGAACGAACGCTTCGACGTTTTGTGCTTCTCGGCGGAATAGTTACTGGAGGTATTATCCCAACAGTTTCAGAACCACTCGATTGCCTTCTGTCGGCTGTCACTGGACAAGATTTTATCCCTTTTGGAATATATGCAGATTTCAACGTGGAGCCGATATGTCACCTTTGTCTGACAAGATACGCCAGCCGCGAGATTACTGGTCTAGACCAGCCAGGCCGCGGCAACTCACCGCGGCTACATTTCCAAGAAACCGGCTTGGCGCCAAATATACCGCATCGTGAGGACTCCCCTTCACTTATCAACAGGGCGTGATCTGTGGAGAGGACTCTGCGCTTTGACATAGAGGCCCACTTGTTGGAATGTCGTCCAGTTTATACCCGTGCTGGTTTCATTGATGAGATGGATAAGCCTCTCATTAGCGTAACTGCTGAGTGAAACGGTCGTCTCTAATGTCAAAATCAGACCATGTGTGGTGCAGTGCGACGCTTGGACATGATCTGGACGGAGCGCATCCTGCGAAACCCCATCCGACAATCCCATCAGCGTCTAGTCCAATGGTACAATCGCAACTGTACCCTTAGACTTGCTTGACTTTGTCTGGTTAATTTAGCCATAAGTTAAGTGCCGCCTGGCCGTTTTAGGGTTGGCTATTTTTATTAATCGGACCATTATTTACAGTAGCATATCTCTTCGAATTTCCCAATAAAGTAAGGTATGCTCCTGAGGCTACGAGTAGCCTACGACTATTGGAACGACAGACGTGTTAAGGCTATTTCAGGAAGAAAAATATCTCGAATGGCCGTATCACTCGAGTATTGCAGAGAGTCTCCAAGTTGATAGTGTCGAGTGGTGATAAAGCAACAGGGCTGACTAACTGCCATGATGTGTGGTTTCAAAAAGTGCATGATGTTGATAAGCAAAGCAGCGCCCTAACGACGAAAGATCACATGCACATGATGGCAACCACTTGGTTGCCTCCAAGTTCAAGGCAAAGAATATCCGGGTTGGTTTTCGCGTAGTGGTTTGTTTGACAGGGGTCGGACGGGTAGCGTAGATCAATGAACCATCCTCAGACAGGCATCGTCGATACTGTAGTCAACGGACTTTTGGTCGCGCCAGAGACGTCTTGTTTCTAAGCAACTTCCCTGCAAAAAGTGCATTGGGAATGTCCGCATTCGTGCAAAGTTGACGAGATGTTTTCTTTGTTTACCCTCCGGTTGTATGCATCACATCATACATGATACAAGGGTGGTGGAAACCGTACCCGTAACAGCTTCAAGGCTGAGAAGATGGATGGTGATCAGATAAAACCCTCCCAGAACGCCGAACCCCTTCCTCATCTTGTGGCGCGAGCTGCATGTGCAACTTGCAGCGCAGCTCCTCACCAAGTGAAGAAACAGTTGCGAGTGGGTGTGATGTCAAAGGCATCGAGTCCACGCAAGTGATGACAGGTGCCATTTCGCAAGAGTTGGCATACTAGCTGGCATAGGATTCGCCAGCCCGTCAAAACTCTGCTGAGAGGGGGCCATCGTCACGCCAATCCCATGGCGGCAGAGACACTACAAGCAGCCACCCTCCTCAGGAACGTCTTGAACTGTGATGGCACAACGTTAGGAAATTGTGAGGTCCACGGCTAATCTTCCCTGGGCGCGAGATCCGTGCGCGCGGCCAAGGGTGGGTTCATCTCAAGTCTTGTTGTCTCCCTCCACAGTCACAGTATTGCAGACGTGCAGATATCTGCACTTTGGGATAGCTCAAAGTTTCCTCAACAGCCTGGGGCCTCGACATGCGTCCAAAAAGCTTAGCCATGCAGGAGGGGAAAAGAGGGCAATGTCTCTCGCCCGAGGTTCTGGCCCTGGGCACCACCATACGTAGTATGGCTGGTCCCCTGAGAGCAGCACAGTAACAAATCGCTTACATCTGGAGTATGTGATGCGGAGAAGGCTGCCTCACATACAACTAGTCCCATTGTTGTCCTTGGATGTGCGTCGTAAGCGTAGAAGAATAAGGCGGCACTCTTGCATTCAGATACAGCACCTTGATCCGGCCGGGACATTCGGAGACTCGGACCCGCCAGGTTATCCGGACCAGCCCTATGGAGAGCACCAATATTATAAGCGACCTTGAAAGGGGAATATGAATGGTCTTGGCTTCGGACCAGCTCGAGTCCGGTCCTCTGGAGTAACTCCGAGGCGTAATCCAGGGTCGGTTTCATGTCGAGAATAGCCACATAGCGTGGTGCCACGGACGTTGTTGCGAACGGGCCTGTGAGCTTCGTGATTGCCGGGCTGTTGGAGGCTACTGTCGCTTTAGACCGTTGTCGATTCTATCTCCGATGCGTTGCGGATCATTTCCCCGTCAGTTCAGCCTGGCTTAAGGTTGCATTCTAGAGCGGGGTTGTGTGAGCTTACACCCTGCAGCGCTGAGTGAGTACGGTAGTGTTGTTCATGGAGGGATCGCTAGGACGGCATCGCGTAGCCGTACGTGCGCTCAGCAGCTCAGGGTACAGCAGAGTTCACTCCATGTTGGTTCCTCGTCAAGCTAGGCGAAACATGAGGTTGATGCTCTTGGTCTAGTTCTTGATGATTAGCTGAGTCTAAAATCCAGTTAGCGGCTTCTTGATATTGAGTTACTAGCTACACCTACAGTACTCTCTATCGGCGCCCTCCGATCGTAAATTGTTTTCTCCTCTGAATACAGTAACGGCTTCTCCACCTGCGCGGAGCAGGACCAAATCCCCAACGGCATCGCTTTATCCCTCAATGGGAATAGGCACCAATGCGGGCGCCAGTCGATCCGGGAACACGAAGTGGGCTTGGGACCAAGAGGCTGGTTAACTACCCTTAGCTTAATCACTGAGCCATGTACGTACCTAGGTGCTGTAATGTATGCACAGCGCAGTAGCATTGTAAGCACAGCTGCAGGCGGCAGACCAACTGCTGAGGAGAGCTTCACTGCTTGCAGCGAGGCAAAGCTTGAATGTAGCACTCAGGTGCAGTCAGACCAAATAGACTTGTGGCTACCTGAAATGCAAGAGCCACCAAAAGAGATCAGGACATCTTGTTGGTTTTCGTTTTTTCTTACTCTTCCCCTTCTCTCCTTATTGCTCTTGTTAATCTCGGCCGTTTTGTTCCTGCAGGGTCCTACCGCCGCCAAAAAAGGTACCAAGAGTCCGAGTCCGAGTCCCAGGGCCGCACAAACGATACGTTATCTGCCAGGCTTGCATCTGGCTTTTGGCTGGAGAGCCTTGTGACGCCCTGTGGATAAATTGAAACCAAGTCCAGGATCTGGTGCTGGAGCTTTAGAGGCAAAAATGTCGTAGCGGAGGCGAAACGGCCACCCAGTTTCCAGGGACTTGGCAAACCTTGAACGTTGTGGCTCACTGAGAAAACAAGGTCTCGACCCAATTGCGCCAAAACGCCATCAATGATCACCCTGGATCCTCGCCATACATGCACCTTGCCGCTGGACGGTAGTGGCGCTACCGTATTGAACTGCCTAGGCGCAGATGTGTTCATCTTTGGAATCGGTTAGCCAGCTCATCAAAGTCTGAGACCACTAGCCACCCCGTATCTTGAGGCTCCTGCATACCCACAGATCAGTCAGTTATCACAATTTGCAGCACGACCCTTGAAGATGCGTCCCAACCAACGGCAGTTGCATCGTACTGATCTGATCGTGATCTGGTAATCGTACATACCGAAACATACGTGTTGGTGCATACGCCTAGTGGAAGATTCAACCTGTTATATCGTGTTAGAACCCGACATGTTGGCGATCGTGAAAAGCGGCATTCAGTAACTTCCCTGACTGTCCGCTAAAGTCCCAAGTGCATAGCTGAGCCACATGTGTGCTTTGCGCCATGCTGAACGGATGTTTACCCCGAGTTGATGCTTTGGTGCATCGCAACCGTCAGAAAGCTTGCTGATCCTCTTAACCACTAGCTCATTCTCCTCCAGACCAGCGAAGGAGCCCGTCCACGACCTGCTAGTGTCGGATGGGGATTCGAGAATTGAAGTTCCTGATCAGCTAGGTCAAAGCTTAGCTCCAAGTCTAGCTCCATTATCCATCCATCTCGGATGCAGGAGGACATGGGCCGGGCCCTGGGGTCCCATGTAGTTCGCCAAGGTCAAGCTTTCTTTCCGAAGCACCTTGTTCATTCATGCTTAGATTCTTCGGCCGAGTAGTGGTGGACGAGTTCGAGGCCGCTTGAGCTCGGCCGTCGTCGGCTTGCTACGCAATGCAGCGCATCGTAATACTCGCGATGAAAGGCGACTGAATAAGCACTGATCGCCTTCCATGTCAACCGTCAACAGTACTAGGAACGACACCAATCCTACCCAACCTTCGTTGCCGAAGTCGCCGAATCCTAACCTCAGATTAGAAATGGGGTTTCGGAACTCACCGTTCCCTGCTCAGCTTGACCTGTGCCACACCAGCTGGAGCAAGGAATTGTTGCCACGTTATGGGCTATTTTCTGAACGTTTCTTTTGCGACATGCATTGGGGTTGTCGGGCCTAGAAGATGCAGATCAGCATGGCCTTTTGGGGTGGTCGGGACTATTGGGACCTGACCAGGTCTCGTCCTGAGAAGATGTCAGCATCCATTCGCTGGGAGTAGGATAATTCAAACGCCACCGTCCCTGCTTCCAGGTACAACGGTTTGCAGGATTTTGTGCCTGTCACAAATCTCATTGAATACAAGACGAAAGAGGATGGACGGTCGAAGCCTGAGCACAGCATATCTTGTTGCCTCGTTAGCCTTAGCCTGGGTCAAGTTATACTAAGCGAAGACGCCATAGAGGCATTGGATGTGCCTCGAGCCTCTTGGAAGCTGATGCAGTACTCGGCGTCTCTGATGGGACGTGGGCCAACAGCAGCATCCGAGAGGAGTCCGGGCCAATAGAATGAAGGGTATCCGAGAGCCCAGAGACTTGAGGGGCTTGATGCTGACCCTATCGTCCCGCAGAAGCAATGTCGGGCGATTACTGAAGCTCTCCCACTTTGATCGAGAAAGTTTAATTTCCCCTCACGGTCTGGCCTGGATCATGCCGTCTCCGCTTCCTGAGCCTAGCCAAGTATTGGTCTACTGAGCCCGATGTCTCATTGTGGTGGCTGTACGGAGTGCTGAGTTAAAAGCTGCCGTATGTATTTGATGGACCCATTTCCCTCGACGTGCGTTACGCACAGCGTGTATTTCTGAGTCCCCATGCTTTGACAACATCCAGCTGTCAAGTACTTTCTGGCTCCTCAAACTGATTCTATCATATAATCAGCAACCCCCCTTCTCTGAATTATAACCAATTCCACCAACCTCTTGCTCCCTCACTCCTCTTATACTGGTCCTTAACAAGTACGCCTCCGGCCTTTGCATTGCTGTATCAGCAGCCAGCCCAGCATCAATTGTATTGCCGATCTACAAAGGTTCCCGGCATCTATCTCAGCTCCTTCAAGTCTTCGTCACGACTCCGTGAAACAACACAGCCCAAAGGTCAACTGCGTGCTGTTCGATCGAACAGACAACACAACCCTCGCGATGGCTACCTTCGTACATTCTTATCCTCACACCATGGACCTTTCATTCGGCGCCTCGATGAATGTCATGGCGACAACCCCATCGCCAGGATATATGATGACCCCCTCTCCATATTGTACCAGAACACCCTCGCCTACACACCGAGGCAACACCGGGTACCAGCCCATTCTTGGCCAAGTTCAAGATCCTTCGTTTTTCGAGGAGGCCATGGGTGGTTCCCCTCCCCCACAGGAAATGGCTTTCGGCATCATGCAAGGACCGCCTCAGTACAACTCCGCCCCGAAGTTATCCCATAACCATCCTTCTGCACCGGCCGTATTGCCATCCATGGAGGCTGAACAAAAACCTGCTCGCCGACCCCGGAACAGAAAACAGTCGCAACTAAGCATGAATAGCTCGGAAGAAGCGAATGGATTGGGTGTTGCATCAGACTCCCCCAAGCAGAAGAAGCGCGGAAGAAAGCCCAAGGGTGGCCCCAAGGAATCAGGGAAAGCTCACCAGGAGATAGAGCTCGACGAAGACGACCTCCCCAAGGATCCACGACGCCGACGCATTCTTGAGCGCAACAGGATAGCTGCCACCAAGTGTCGCCTTCGGAAACGGGATGAAGCATCAGCTCTTGCTTCCCAAGAACAGGCTATGGAAGACCAAAACCGTTATCTTTCCTCATGCTTCGACTCTTTGACTGCTGAGATATACCATCTCAAGACCCAACTATTGCAGCACACAGATTGCAACTGTGTGCTTATCCAGAAATATATCGCCAATGAGGCCAAGAAGACAGTCGACGGCTTAATCTCCTGCTCTTCGGCATTTCAACCCGAGAGTGACCCCATGAGTCCATATCGTCGGGGCTCATGCAATAGCGGCACCAGCCCAACGGAGTCAATGAGTGTACCCACCCCTGATTTTGAAGGCATCTCTCCAACTTGGTCACAACCCTTCCAAGCACGTCATGGGTCAACGTCAGAGGTGGGAGAAGAAATCTTTGATATGCCAATGGATCCTTACAGCAAAGGGCCAATTCATATGCATGGCCAGCCGCTTGCTAGCATGACGCCACTCCATCATCCCGATGCCGAGATGTTTGTTGGTATGGGAGCTCATCCCCAACACGTGGATGGAATCAGCTGGAATCCTTCTTGGGGATTTTAATCATGATGTTATGACTTATTGCCACCGCTTCGCAAGAACGGTATGACCAGACCAGGTGAACATGACTGGCTGGACCCTGTCCAAAATAAAAACTTCCTGTATATAAGGGCATGTGGGGGAGTTATCTTGGGTTGAGAGTGGGACTTTGTGAGCGTTCTATTATGTGAGTGGGAGTTAGCCAGTGCAGTTATTTTCTTCTCTAGCAATTCAAAAGCTCATAGAGCAACATGTTCTTTGTCAAGGGGTGCCCCAAACTGTCGAGCATCGTGTGATCTGCTTGTTTGTGATCCGTCGCGCTGTGAGTGAGCTGAACCATCTGAGTTTGAAGGTGACTTTTGGTCTCCAAACTTGACGATAGGAGGTCCTCCCTGGCGATGAACAATGTATAGTCTAACGGCGCTTGTTAATATTGAGAGATTGACAGCGCCGATGTTGGGTGGCATAGGCACTCGCGGTTGGGCGGATGTCCCATCAATCAAAAATATCGTGACAATGATGGATACCGAAATGGAAGGTGGATCATTGTACCTGTCGTCTGCCAGATCGCAGAGTGTGGGGTGATCCCAGATCTCATGTTTCCCCTGCAGCTAATCGCATGTCTGCATTGCAAGGGAACATGCCCAATATGGCGATGATATAAAAGCGACCCACCAAGTCGGCATTCCAAACTGTCAAACAGGCCGCTCAAGTGCTGGTATATTTTCTTGCCGCAGTCGATTGGCACAGCATGGCTAAGAATGGGAAAGCCATGACAAGATCGAAAGATGACAATGCTGAAGTCCATGGGTGCATGAGCATACCAAATGCCAACTGAGAGTGGCAGTCAGGTTCCAATAGTCATCAATTCCAGTCTTGCTCGTAGTCATCTGGAATTGTGGGCTGACTGATGGATATCGCTGCAAATGATGTGCGCCAAGTGTATGCTTTATCAGAGATTGCTTGTCTACAGTCGAGGTAGGGTCAGGAGTTTTGTGCTGGTCTTGGCTGCCGTCCAATCTTGCGCTAGGTATAAGAAGGTCCAACCAATATTGTCATGTGTCATGTAACCGAAAACTTCTGCTTGTGAATCGTATGGTTTGCTAGAAGCTTGGACACTTTGGGGTGGGACAGCGGCGGGAGTACGCGAAACCTTGGGGATGGCGGTTTGAAGCGGCAAGAAACAGGCCAACATGGAAATTGAGCGTTCCATTCGAACTGGGTGGGTTGAGCCTCAGCTGGGTCTGGGGCTGGCTGCAGGTTATTGGAGATCTCCCCTTGGTCGGTAATTCAATGGTGACGGCATCACGTTCCCCTGTAACATTTCTGTTGGCCACAATTTCAGGGGTACATATCGCGAGGCGAGACGACCCAAGTCATTGGAAACCGGTTATACGCCAATCAGCCTCTGCAAGGCGCGTGAGCTGGTGAGCATGGCCAGACTTGAGTGGGTATGGTCCGTATGGATAGCTTCGTAACGACTAAGGTACCCTTGTCGCGGGTTAGGGAAGTGTCCCCCTTGGTCCACGTTGAACTTTGTTCCAAATTATATTTCAAGCTGAGTGTTTCCGCAAACGTCGATTCTCTTTTTTCGTCTTTGCTTCTTAACGTTGTCGAGGGCAATTGAGTGAGGCTCAGACTGAAGCAAACTGCCCTTGACTGTTTCAAAGTTAGCGGATCTTTGCGAACAAGCATTATCCATCACCCTGATCTCCTGACATACATATATCCCGAGCTCGTACAACGTCAAACAACTACCAGCTCTCCTCTTCAGGGCGCCGATATATATGTACTCGTTATCGCTTGGTATTTGATCATTTTTCTCGGCCTTCCTTTTTGGCACCAGAAAAAATTGATTTCGAGTCGGAATTCGGTGAAGGAAAAATCGGCGAAGTTGAAGGGAGGGAGGATCTGTCAAACGAACCGCATGCGAAAATCGGACATCACCATCTTATCTTCGGTCAATTCATCGCAACACAAGTTTTGGAAATAGGTGTCCAAGTGCACATTATATCCGGAGGATTGGGACGAATTTCGCTTGAGTCTTAGCGACGGTTGAACGCCTGAGGAAGAAGACTTTTCATTGCTGATGACTACTTCTGTCTCTACCTCACCGAAAGTACCTTAAACGTGTGTCAGGTGCAGTGGTGAACAGGCACGTCGATACCGCACCTTCCCGCATACCAGCCAAACCTAGAAAATTCGGCAGCCGCAAGCAGTGGAAAACTGAGCCAGGTACCTAACTTGAGGAAAGAAGCAGCGAAAAGCGCAGGCGAGACTCTGTTAGTCACGTTCCACCGCATTTTGTGAACCCCCTAAGTCTTAGTTTTGAACTGGACTCTTACAACTTCATTCACCATCAAGACCCATCAAGGCCGGTTCCCGTCATCAATATTACACACAGAGTCACGACCGGTGAGTACCATCTTCGTTTCAACGGGTCTAAAGGTCGTTCTTTTTCTTCTTCTTTCCCCTTTCCCCCCCTCGTCTTTTACTTCCTTTTCAGGACCCATCACGCGCTTCTTGACCATTTTTTTGCTCTGCCTTACACGCCTACAGGCACCACCTCAACTCAACTGGAACCCTTCCCAACTTCAACTACTAGCCTTGGAGCTTCATCTTCCTGACCGACACCGATGGTCGACCCGGGTTTGGACATGATGGCGGCCGCCTTACCGGCAGAAACCGCATTAGTGATCCTGTACTACCTTTACCCAGCTCTTGTCTTCTCCTACTTCTTCATCGCCTCCATTGTTTCGGCCTGTACAGTCCACTCCTCGAACAAAGATGAGTGTAAAAAGAAACGGCCTAATGGAAAGGTCGTTCTCACACTCTCCCTCTTGTGCATCCTGACATATGCCGCTCAATTGATACTACTTGGAGCCAAGTCAGCTCTCTCACAAAACTGGCCAACGGAGGATCATGTCATCATCGGACATTTGGCCAACATTCTGGTCTTTGGCATCCAGCTGAGCCGCTGCCTCGATACTGAATATGGGCCCTTTTACCCTTTGGTCGGATCCTGGCTACTTGGATTGCTCTTTGATCTTGCCATCAGTCTAACGTCTGCAAGCTTGGGGCACTTCTCCCCATTTCACATCTTCAGCGTCCTCAACATCGTTGCCATTGGCATGCGCTACCTCTTGTTCCTGTCACTCATCGGTCTTTTTGTCCTCGGCAAATCAGCCAAGGTAGAATCCGACGCGGAGCGGCAACCACTGTTACCTAAAGACACAGCTTCCTCACCCAACAGCCCTACGAGCCAGGAGTCCGGATATGGATCAACCCTTCAGGCTGAAGGAGAAGACGAAGAGGCTCCGGAATACAATTGGGAACGTCGAGAGAGAGAGGCCAAGGAGGCCATGAAGAAGAGACTAGAAGAGGGCGGTAATTGGTTTGAGTACGCCAAAGGCTTCAAGGTATGGAACCTGCCGCTCCCTCGGACGCATCGAGCCCCTATCCTTGAGAGATTGTCCACCTTTCAGACTTTTTCTTTTTCTGTTACTAGGAGCTTACCGCTAATCCATGTATAGATTCTTTTCCCTTACGTTTGGCCCGTCGGAAATGTAGGCCTGCAGCTTCGTGCTGCGGCCGTCTGTCTGTGCCTGTTCGGTTCCAACGCCCTTCATCTACTCATCCCTCGCCAGACGGGTATCATCATGGACAGCTTGAATGGTTCCAGTCAAAGTAACCCTTGGATTGCGGTTATTGTCTTTGCTGCACTCCGCTTGGCTGCTTCTGAGTCGGGCATTGAGCTTGTCCGTCAGTGGCTTTGGGTTCCTGTCAAGTACTATTCTCACGACGCGTTGACACGCGCGGCCTACTCGCACATGATGCATCTTTCGGCTGATTTTCACGACTCTAAAAGCTCATCGGACATGATGATGGCGATCTATGGAGGCAGCGCCGTTTCCAACGTCATTGAGAATGTTTTGCTTTACGCTGTTCCAATGCTCATCGACATGGGCGTGGCCATTGTTTACCTTTCGATTACCTTTGGCCCCTATGAAGGACTGATTACCGTTGCGACGGGCATCTTCTTTCTTCTCATTGCTAGCAAACTCGTGGCTAACTCGAAGGCTGCAAGCCGCAACCGTGTCAATGCCCTATATGAGGAACACTACGTGCGTCAATCAGGCTTCCTTGGGTGGCAGACCGTCAGTGCCTTCAACCAAATCGGTTACGAAGACAATCGACATGCCAATGCAGTCACCAATCGCTGGCTTAGAGAGCAGCAATACGTACTTGGATGGTACATCTCTATCGGCTTCCAGACTCTGGTCCTCACATCTGGTCTTCTCGCGAGCGCCTTCTTAGCCGTGTACCGCATCAAGGCGGGCCACGCAACACCAGGACAATTCGCAATGCTTTTGATGTATTGGGCACAACTGACATCACCACTCCAGTTCTTCGCTAAATTGGGCAAGAATGTCAGCGACGACTTCATCGATGCCGAACGTCTACTAGACATTATGAGAACTCAACCCTCTGTTGAGAACCAGAAGGGAGCTAGACCTTTGAAGTTTGTGGCCGGTGAGGTTGAGTTCGACAATGTTTCCTTCAGCTATGACAAGAAAAAGGGCATCATCAAAGATGTCAGTTTCCACGTCCCTGCGGGGCAGACGGTAGCTTTTGTCGGAGCAACTGGAGCAGGCAAATCCACTCTCATCAAGCTTCTGGATCGGTTTTACGATGTTGGTGACGGTTGTATTCGCATCGACGGTCAGGATATACGGAACGTTGATTTGTTCAGGTAGGACGATCTCCTGCTCTGGTCAATAGCTACTCTTCACTGACACATGATAGTCTGCGCGATCGAATTGGAGTTGTTCCTCAAAATCCGATCTTGTTTGACGACACGATTATGAGCAACGTACGGTATGGGAGAATCACCGCAAGCGATGAGGAAGTTTTCGAGGCGTGTCAGGCAGCATGTATTCATGATAAGATCAAAGGCTTCACGCATGGTAAGACAACGTCAAATGGATAGCCATCAAACAGTTGCTAACTTTCGTCAGGTTACAAGACACGTGTTGGAGAACGCGGCGTGTAAGTGATCCTTCCGTTAGGGCAAATGACATGCACTAACTTGCAAAGAAAACTGTCTGGCGGCGAACTTCAGCGTATCGCAATTGCTCGAGCAATGCTGAAGAAGCCAGATATTGTCCTACTCGATGAGGCTACCAGCGCGGTTGACACAGACACAGAGCAGCAGATCCAGGTATCCTTTAAGAGACTTTGTCAGGGTCGGACTACTTTCATCGTTGCGTAAGCCATCACACAATATCCCTTTCCCATTGGCATACTAACAGAGGCAGTCATCGCCTTTCCACGATCATGAACGCAGACCGCATCATTGTAGTTGAGAACGGTGAAATTCTCGAGCAGGGCAACCATGACGAACTGATTGTGGCTGGAGGAAGATACGCGGACCTGTGGTCGAAGCAGGTTTTTGTGCGATCTAAAGACGAAGACAAGAATGCGTCAGCTGGTCAAGCGGGGTTTGTTAACGACTTATCCTCGGAGCAGACCAGGACCGAGTTGTCAAAAGTCAACAAGCCGGCAGCAGCAACTGACGACCAAGCGGGATCGTCCAAGTCCAAAGCCAGCGGAGAGGAAGTGATTGTGACCCCAACGCGCAAGCAAGAGGTAGTTTCAGCCGAAGAAAATTAGTCTTTGGTGATTCTAACCTCTGCTTGTAGGGAAACCGGTTGAATCCTATTGCTGCTACATTTACTCCTCGCAAGCTAGCCAAGGTTCGGCAATCCCTTGTGACTGAAACGACCGAAGCATCAAATAGCTCTGCCGCTCAAAATGGGAAACTGGATGCGAGCTCAGTGACTAGTCGACAGTGGTCTGATGAAGTTGCCGAACAAGATGAACAAGCCAAGGCGAAACCGGAAATTGCTGGTCGACTGTAGGAAAGTCGAGCTATGGAAGCAGACGACCACGTTGCTTCGCCAGCTACAGGTTCAAAAGAAAAGAGAAAAGCTTTTATTGCAGCAGTCGGTCGTGCTCTGAAGAACAATCGTGCAAGCCATATTGACAGTAGTGAGGACATGGAGCGTGAGTGCATAAGTCCAGTTTACAGAGCTTTGCTGATTTTCCAAGCCCGAGTCAAAGTCGGGGGTGTATCTGAAGCCGATACGACCCAGCAAGATGCTGCTGAAAACCAGACTTTCGAATACAAACTCCCATACTACTCTCGACGTGCCCAATCCAAGAGCGAACCGTCTCAAGGATCTCATGGCTCGGAGGACACAGACATGAATGGTACAGCCTTGACTGCCGTGACAGAGGAACCAAGGTCTCCAGTAAGTACCTTTCAAGGCTATATAAGAGACCATTGTCGCTAATACTTATCAGGTCCATCGTCGTGTCACACTACCTCCCATGAAGACTGCAGGATCACAGATTCCTATTCCCTCCGAGCACACCCAAACATTGTCTTCGGCTGCGCAAGCAGCAAATGATCAATGTGGTGACTCACTTCAAGGTCCGAATAAGCAACATCAACACCAAGAAACGGAACCTGCTTTGCGAAGCAGCAGTGCGACATACCCACCATACCACGGAAGTGGGTTGGGCAATGAGTCGGCCACCAGAACAGACATCAATGATGGCACCAACATCCCACTCAAAAGCAATGAACCTTCGGAACTTGGAAAGGAAAACGTCACTTCCGGTCAACGTCGCGGTGGCCGTGGCGGTCGACGCGGACGCACCCCTTGGTACCGTGGTCGACGTGGTCGAGGAAACTATCGAGGTGCTTCACAGAGTGGGCAAGTAGCTTGACTCTATGTATTTGATGCGGCAACAGAAACATTTTCATACCATCGAAGTCAACACGTGGCACAAAAACTCGAGGAGGATACACCCATCATTTTTCGGAGTTTGAGGGAACATCATGACTAGATAAAAGGCTGTGGCAGGAAAAGAAAAAGGACGGAGGCTGCTAGACTTGCATTTTACAAGAGTTTATCATCACAAGATAACCAACAAGCATATCGGAGGTGGGATCAAGAATAGCGTTTGCGGTTTCTATTCAGAGAAAGCTAATACAAAAAGAGGAGCGCGCACACGGCTGCCTTGTCATGTTTATCAATGCATCGTCACCCCTAGACATCATCTAACGGTCATGGTATAATGAAGCTGCCCTATTTTCCATCTCTCTACTGTTGCGAACCACCCTGTCCACCCTGTCCACCCTGTCCGCCTTGTCCGTCTTGCCCGCCTTGTCCATCAGCGCCGCCGAAGGGGTTGCCTCCACCACCCATCATGGATCGAGCCCTGTAAAAAGCATTGTTAGGCACTGTAGATTGTGGTGTAATCAGATAACTCGAAGGACTTACATCTCTCCAATCTGAGGATCGGACATGAGGCTGTTGAGGTCGGGCATGCCCCCACCGCCAGAGTAGCGGTCAGCCATCTCGCGCAGGCGGGGGTTGCTCATAAGGTTGTTCATAAGATCAGGGTTGCTCATGAGCTTCTGGGCCATACCGGCGAACATGGGGTTGTTCATGATGCTGCCAAGGTCAGGCATGCCACCACCCTGGCCACCAGCGCCGCCGGCGCCGCCAAACATGCTGGCGAGATTGCCGAGATCGGGCATACCACCAGCACCGACATCGCCACCGACGCTGGGAGAAGCACGGGGGAGAGAGTCCTCCTCAGCCTCCATCTCCTGGACACGGCGCTTGGCGGTCTCGTAACCCTTCTTCATAGCATCAGAGCCACCGTTGCCCTCGTGCTGAATACCACGGTCGTAAGCCTCCATAGCGCCACGAGCGTCACCGAGAGCGAAGCGGGCAAGACCTAGACGAGACCAGGCCTTTGTGTAAGCGGGGTCGATAGCGACGGCGGCCTCTGCATCAGCGCGGGCGGAGGAATGGTCCTTGTTGGCCGAGTGGGCGGCGGCACGGTTGGACAGGAAGACAGCGTTGTTGGCATTGATGGCGAGAGCCTGGGTGTAGAAGTCGATGGCAGCGCGGTAGTCCTTCTGGGCCATGGCAGCGTTACCCTTTGACTTGAGGGACTCGGATTCCTTCTTTTGCTCCTCGGTGAGTTCTACGGGTGCGGGCGTAGGAGCAGCAGCGGCGGGCTTATCGGCGCGGGCCTTTTCAAAGACGGAGTAGATCTGGAGGAGGTTCTGGGATCCGATAGCAGCGGCGACAGCCCCAGTGTCGGAGGGATCGACCTTGAAGGACTCTGCGATGCAGTTGATGGCCACGTCGATAGAGTCCTTGTCGTCAGCGGTGAGAGTACCGTCATTTGTCGACGCGGAGAGGAAGTCGCAGATAGCAAGCGCAAGACGCTGCTTGGAGTTGTGAGTGGACGCCTACAACAGAAGCATTAGCCATTATCCTCGCAACAAAGAAAGTCATGACGGAGGTTCCCAGCCCTGCGGGGGTTTGCGCTTACCATAGCGAGTGATGACCTGTCAAACAGATCGTGAAGCGAAGAGAAGGGAGAAGAAGAGGTCAAGACAAAGTACCGAATCCAACAGCAAAGATCCAATGGGGAAGAAAAACAGAGTATGTGTGCTCAAGAGAAAAGACGAGTAAGTTGTTCCCAAAGGTAAAGTGCAGAAAAGGGCCCCGCGGCTGAGGCGTCGTGGAGTTTGGTTTGGGCTGGAAGGTTCCACGTGGGGCTAGGATGGATGTGGGGGAACTACACTTGGGGATATGGATACGTAGCGATCTTTGAGCAAGGGAATCCCAACACTTTATATTAAGGTAGGTACCTACTGCATATATGTGCGACTTACCTATGCAAACATGTGTTCGTGAATAAATGGGAAGGTGTTGGCTCGCATTTGATTAGTTTGAACTCGGTGGAAAGGTTATCCTGACACCTACACTAGATATGTATGATGCGTGTTGTGTCGTAAAGATTGCTGTTATTGCTGCTGCATGGTCTGGCCTCAAAAAGTGAGATACAGGAGTAATGTATCATCATTAAATCGTGTAAGAGGTGATTTCTTTATTCCCATTGTATCTCGTTGTAGTAATATCTCTCCGACTCCTGGGACAAAAGCCCCCAAGCTGCTATACAAAGACCACCAAACTCCGTCTTAATGCAATCGTCATGTCAATATTCATTCCTTCCTCTCCGTAGGATGTACATCATCACCAAAATTCTCACTTTCCAGCTCGTCGTCTTGCCCTTTCCACATTCTTGACCCGTCGCTGTCCAATGGCTGCCACCTTGCGGTACTTGGTGTAAAGTCTAAGGACATCCTTGATGACCACATAAAGGCAACCGCCGACAAGACTTCGTCCCCACTGTTGCTGGAGGAGACCTGGTCGCATTGTGCTCCCTCGTGATGAAGAGCCAGCAGTCCATTGCTTCGGGAGGGTCAGGCGTAGGAGCTCGCCCATAGCAAATGAAACGCCAGGAAGAATGAGGGCGCTCACAATCGCATTGGATACTCCAGACAATATCGTTCCTAGCCCAGGGCGACGCGCGGGAGGCGCTTGAGGTGCTTCGTGTTGGTTTTGCTGAGCGGCCTGGTCGTCAGCTCCAGCTTGAGGAACACCAACGGGCGCAGGGGCAACCGCTACTTCTGGGGCTGGATTCTGGGGGGCTTGTACTGGGTCAAAAGGCAAATCCCGTTGGACTTCCTCAGCTTGGCGTGGCGCCGGTTCTTCATGGTCGGCAGGTCCTTGTTGAGGTCCCTCATCTTGCTCAGCTGGTCTTTCACCCCAGTCATCCTGGTCTTCATCCTCGATCTCTTCAATAACAAGTTCGAGAACAACACCACCCTCCTCACCATCAGCGCCATCATTGCCTAATCGCAGTCCTGCAGCGCCATCGTTACGCTCCTCTTCGGCTTCATCAACCTCAAGAGCCTCGATCAGGCCGTTGAGGAAGCCCACAACGCCACCCTCTCCGTTTCGCTGCTCCGGTTGTCGCTCGTTGGTGGGGGCCTGGTCTTGTCGGGGTTCGATCGGGGGAAGACCCATGATTTGTCGGTTTAGGTTCACTTCGTAAGGAAAGACAAACTCGCGCCAGATGTTGAGATAGGCCGATCGAACGTAGGGGAATACGGCCATAGCGAGCTGGGGCGAAGGGGGCCAAGTCAAGAAGTTGTCATCATGCATGACATGGTAAACGCCGTACTGTTTTCTTGTCAGTTGAGCTCATCGTTTCAAGGCGCTTGTAACATACCAGTGAGGCCGTGGAAAGGAAAATTTTGTTACCAAACCATGGCATCAACTGTCCAACCAGCAGAGCCGGTCCAACGTTGGTCAGAACCAGCGCATTACCAAGTCTTTCGCCCCCCGTCATCAGGAGTCTTGACGGTTCTCCATGAACCCAGATCTCATGGCCTAGTATATAGTCTACCAAAGCCTCGCGACCTGAGAAAGCCCACATGGCAAAGGCTCCATACATCTGGAGACTGAACTGAACGCCAAGTGTGGCAGACGAGAGCAACATGAAAGGACTGGCGCGTGTGAATTTTGTCGCAACGGCGTCTGTCACTGAGACGAGAGGATCCCAGGGTCCCTCTAGTTCAATGCGATCCTTGCACACGGGACACACGAGTGGTTTATTCGAGCGCTCGCAATCTGTAACCCATGAAAGCATGCAGTCTTGGTGGGCTTCGAGAGTGCATCCGCACGGGTCGACCCATGATCCCGGGGGATCCGAGGGTTCTTCATCTGTTAAGCAGATAAAACATCGTCGTGGTGCGTCGGCGGATTTTGGTGGAGGAGCAACGGCTGCGCCAGGAGCATTTTGGGTCTCTGACGGCATCGCTGAGAATTGCAACCTCGGGTTGCGTGCCGGGCGGGAAAATCGGTAGTTGTAAAGGAGTGGTTATCTGTCGATGAGTATACGTTGTGTCAAATCATGTTAAACGGGTGAAAGGGTCGTGAAAGAGAAGCAGCTGTCAGAAGTAAGCGTAAATGTGAGGAAAGCCTTGTCTAATGCTTGGGTGCTGATGGTGGTGATGTTTGGATGTGGCACGGCACGCGGCGGGCTCGACTTAGCTCAAGTGGGGCCTGACATCACCGACAACTTCCAGTTGCCTGCCTCGGGCGATAACGCTCGGAGAGATAAGAGGCCAATCAGCACAAAGGACCGTCGATACACCACGCCCTATCCTCGCGTTGGACAAACAATGTCAGGAAGGAATCCCATATTGAGACGTATTTACTTTGGAAAGGATGTAAACCGAATCTTTTCTGATGGTGTTTAGGCAAACCCCAACAACCTTGCCTAGTGCAGGGTAGCAAATAGAGTCGATAGTCAACACTCAACAGTGACAGTAGAACACTGTACAATTGGGCGAATATCTGAGTAACGACCCAAGACTCATGCAAGATGGTTGATGACGCTTGAAAGTATCCTGGAGATTCGAACCAAAGCTTCAGAGCGAACAGTGTGGGTAGCTACTGGCAGAGTTCGCGGAGAGTGATTCAGCCAGTTGTTCCACTGACTTACAGCTCTAATTCATGACTACCCCTCTCGCAATCTTCATCGAGATGCCTCTGTCGAAAGAAGTATCATAGATGCAGAGAGGTGGCTGGGAGTAACTGAGTTTGCGAAAAGCATCTGTTGTTGTGCGTCGCTATGATACCCAACAGTCAGGTGAAATTCAGACAGCTTTTGCAGAACTCAAACCCCGCTATGGAACGAGGGGATATCTTCGGTACAACATCGTACTGTTAATGGAAATATCTCGATGTGGTCAACTCGTAGTGCGTGGGCGATTATCGTGACCGTTGTAAGACCTTGGTCCTTGGCAGCCATCCTGGTACTCTTATCCGTATCAAAGCTCCAATTCCCTAATAGAGAGAGCGTTGACGGGAGCTAGTAATGTCCAAGACTCCATCGACAAAGCACATTGAGTTCAAAGAAAGACATTGTGGCGTATTTTGACATCCAACTTTGTTATAGCATCCCCTTCGACATCGAAATATCTTGTTATTTCGAGCTTTTTAGCAATCAAGACCATATTAAACAATTTCTCTTTTTAATACACGTGTTGTGACGTGAAGTAAAGTCCTAGAGAATAATGTCATCCTTGGGTGCGGCAGTATGAGCAAGTTTCGGCAACAGCAGAGCACCAGGTTGTATGGCGGACTTTCGACCACGAGACAACGCGGCGCATCCACTGACATCCATGGCATCATCATCATGTACCTTTAAATTTTACAAGAAATCCACATAAAGAGCCACGCTCCGCCGTCTTGTCTCATTGTGTTGTGCGGCAATAAACACCACACAAGATGGCGCCCACGGCAAAGACACCCGTCGCCTTAATCCTTCTGGAGATGGCCATCTCTACCACGGCCGTTGTTCTGTTCAGCCTCGAATATCCAGCAAGTTTCAGGTCGAGGCTATGGGAGAACGGGGGCGAAGAAGGTTGGAACTCGAATCCTAATCAACGAATTTACTTCTACGCCAACCATCGTGAGCCTCCTGAGGTACCTCTTCTCTGGAGTCAAAGGTAGGATAACCAAGCTTGATGGGGATTTAGTATCTCGCAACGTCTGCTAACGAGGATTGAATTTCCAGATTATCCACCTCGAATCTTGCCATCGCAATACTGGGCTTTGTCGTCTTCATCGCACGCTCCGCCATGTCCCATCTTCGCTATCTCCCTCCTTACGTTAACATCATCTACGACATGATCCTCCTCAGCCTCTGGGCAGTCAGTCTCGCGAGTCAAACATCGGGCGACTTTTCCGACCCTAAACATCCGAGTCCGCACCCTTGGTACCTGACTCGTGGGTGCGCCGCAGCGTGGGACAGAAATCGAGGATACTGTCATATTGCCCTAGCAAGCTTTGCAGTATCGGTTATAGCTGCGACTCTATATGGCACAAGGTTAATACGGGAGGTCCTTCTGATAGGTTATGAGAGAGGGCAGCGCCACGAGCACAAGCTTAACAGGTTTATGGTGGACGACGAGATGGTGGAATCGACGGAGGGCACATATACGGACGACGAGCGGGTGACAGTGGCTGGATTAACAGTCAAGGAGGATAGGTACAGTCAGGCGTTGAGCCCAGTTCTGGCATTCTTTCCATCAGATTCAGATAATCATTGGTAAAGGCAAAGGTATCATGGAGACCACGTCGGAGCACAGTTGACTAATTGTAACTCAGCAAGGAAGGAACAGTCACTAGACAGTAGCAATCATGAATCGCCGTCAAGAGTTTAATCGCAATCTTTGATCATCATTTGATTCAAATAACCGCACTCAGTGGTGCTGACAAGAAGTAATGAGTGGATCCATCGCTAATCAGATCTTCCCCAAACCGCCCGAGTTCACATTTCCCCATGTCTCATCCATCAGGGTTCCCATCGCAGTCGTAGACCCGTTAAGAGAATAGCTTATTTGTGCTTGATTGGTATCCGTTAGTCCTCCGTTGCGCCCAGATCAGAGTCTAACAGGGAATACTTACAGGGCAGCCGGCGCAAGTGCAGCTAGAGCCGCAGCCGCAAGAGCCAGAAGAAGCGCATCCACAGCCAGACATGATGATGGTTGTTTTTGGAAATGTGGTGTTGAAGTAGTTTGTTTGTTTGTTTTGTTTTGCAGTTGAAGATGTGGAGGTTGTATGATGAGAGAAGAAGAAAGCGGGCAGAGAGGGGAGGCTCTTAAAATAAAGGTCAGGTCAGGCAGCGCCAAGTGAATCACTGACAGTGGCAGCACCAGCAGCCCAGGCGGAAGACGGTCAGGCGGGTCAAAATTCAGCCTCTATTTTAATTCTCACAGGCTCAAGTTTCCTTTTGGCGCCCAGAGCTGACTTCTTAATGGCTCGATCTATCAAGGCTTGACCAATCTCATCGGCACGCTTTCCCAACTGAGGAGAGCTACTGTGCACGCTCAGCGGCGAAGAGGAGGCGCTGAAAATGACGTGGGGAGTCAGGTTCACGGTAGTTCATGATTGGTGCAGTCAAGTGATTTCTTTTCTGCGTCGGAAGATCGATGGAATGGAAATCCGCCGAGATCCGTAGTGCTAATGGGAGAGAGGCTTTTCCGCGGTGAGGAACCATGATGTTAAACCTCAGAAGACACTATCACCATTATCGCTTGTTTATATCTGAATATGATCTATCTCTTGAGACATTTAGAGGGTTTATTTTCTTTTTACCCAGCATACATACATCAAACTCAATATCTAGATCGTCCCTTGAACCAGGTCGGCGGGGTATAGAGGGGTAGCTTGTCCAGGGTCCAATGACGTCGAAATGTCTGGTTTCGCCTCTGTTACACGATCCAGGATATTATATCATTTATTCTGCGCATTCTTGCTCATTTGAGGCCTGATCCCGGTCAATACCAGATCAGAAATCATTTCGAAAATGGATGTGAAGGTATCCTCTCAATTCATTGCGACCACTTATATGGCTGGACAGGCGGCCGCTTGTCCGCCCATCAGCATTTCTCACGCAAACAGTCAGTTCATGTTCAAACATGCTCAATATGTCTCTTTGATCCCTCCAATTATATACAACTGGCCGCTAGGCAGTTTGGTGACTTGTAGCACCGAATCTGTGTACACCAGCCGTATCTTTGCAACACCGGCCTAAATCTTCAACAATGCCAAGCAACGTCCAGATGCTGACTTTGAACAAAACCGGAGATCCCTCATCCGTCGTATCAGAGCCCCGATCGTGTCTTCAAACACTTTGTAGAAAGAAGCTACATATGCCGGGACAGCTAACAACCTGAGGTGCTTGATCTCTTACTATCCGTCAACATATATTGTACAGTCTATCGTATACAAGAGACTATAAATGAGTCTGCTAAGCAATTCCGAGTCCAAGTGCTTTAGTACACAGGGCTGAATGACCAAATTCATTCTCGTCGAGGAAAACGTCATGTAGCCCCTACCTATCCAACGTCATGCGTCGTTGATACCTGCTCATGCTTTCTTCTCATGGCTCACTTCCTCCCGTACCTCTCTCAACACATTCATGAACTGGCTCGCACCAACAGCCGTCAGAACATGCCACCAGCCATGGAACTCAAGAAGCCAAGCCCAAGGCAGTCCAATTTGCGCCCGCAGGTTCCTCAACTCAGCACAGAACTCGAGGTCGATGTTCCAGATGAAGTACCCAAATAAGCAGGTGAACGCCGCCGTATACACTCGTATAGACCAGTCACGAATCTGTTCTTCAGTAAATTTGGGCTTCGCCCAGTGGAACAGATATCGGACACGCACGCCAATGAGTATGAGCGAGAACCAGAAGCCGATGACCTGATAAATGATCTTTGCAGACCTGACGTAGAATACCGAGAATGAGATGAAGAAGACGGCCAGGGCGATTGAAATGTAGCGAGTGTTTGTCGGAGACTGTCGCAAGACGAGGAGGGTCCGAAGCATCGACCAAGACAACAAAAGCATTGACAGCTCATCGACAAACTCAAAGGTCTGGCGAAGAGACGCATGGAACAGAAAAGATCCGAAGCCGAGCGTCAAGAGAGAAAAGGACATGAAGTCCCATTTCGGGGCAAACAGTCCACGGCTGCGCGGGCCATACATGGACCGGAGAGCCAAGTACACTGCAAGCCAAGACGGTCAGCGTTCGGGGAGCTCAAGGTTTTTGGGGCCTGCAGCGCCATTGCGTTGCACAGAACCTACCGTATGTAACGTTTGTCAACGCATTAACAAACTCGGCGAGATAAAACGTGATGGCGTAATCCTCCTCACAGAAACTATCCCGCGAGTTAGCATTGCACAACATATACAGATGGGGTGGCCGTCTCACTTTGCTCTGCTGGTCGGAGGACTCCAAACTCCACTCAGTGAGTGAGGGTCGCCATCGAAGCGAAGGTTGTGATGTCCCATCTTGCTCGCGGCTATATCTCTATAAAGGACTTTCACAAATGGCTCTTTTCTTTGAGTGCCCTTTCACTTTTTTCCTTGGTTGAAGCGTGAACGTTTCAATGGATCGCAGAGGACAGCGACGTTGGCTCGGGGATTCTAATCACGTGGCGACGTTCCTTGTTTCGGTGGCCGCGGACCCAAAAGCTCAGATTGCTCGGACCCAAAAGACCAAACGTTGTTTGCATTCATTCCCTGCTTCTGCGAACGAGACCAATTACAAAGCTTTCAATACATCATTAACAGTCTATCGTGCTGCCATTTTTCGCACCGAAACCCGCTTTCTAGGTAGAGGGCCGAACAAGATGAGCCCAGACAAAGGGCGTCTAGGCTCGAGACCGCCTCGGTTATTGCGTCCTATCTCATGATCTCTTTGATCCCTTGTAAATTTGCCCAACAAATGCTTGGTCCTTGCGTATTTCCAGGCCAAGACCTTGCGTTTTCGATTCGACATCTGCACTCTTGTCGATTGACCACGTGGTGGTAGTGGGACGAAGACTGGCTACGCGTCAGTCTCACAAGCCTTGAACATGGAATGCTTCAACTTACTCCCTTCGACATTTGCGAGGCTGGATGGCTCTCTTCGTTGTATGAAGCGTCGGTCGCTCCTTAATCTCCCTTCACGACTCCAACATCCGGCACAAAGATGGGTCGCGGAAGCTGTCCGGCAAAGGCGTACTAGACCTCTCGATACGCAAACTGCAGCGACTGGCAGATCAACCCCGTGGAATCAAAGTCCTCGACTCCTCTATCAACGACACCTCGCTCCTTTGCCACATGTTTTCGCACCCGTAGGCAAATGGCTGTTGCCCAACTGTCATCACGTGTTGCCTTGGTAGCAGCGCCAGCCGCCAGCCAGTCGAGGTAGGACGAGATCTCAGGGCCGATATCATCAGAGATGCGCATGACGCGAATGAGTCCGACGACATGATGGTAAAGACGCGGCGATTGCTTCATTTCGACGTGCTCGTAAGTCCAGGGCTTGTAGAATCCAGGTGGCCCTTGGTAGAATCCTGGGTGGTTGAACCGAAAAGAGTACCAAGTCCCATTACCGAGTTCGCGGTGCCAGTAGATGCCCCATGCAAAGTTGTTGGATCCGATGACATGTGTTCCTGGTCCTTTCTGATCTTTCGAGCCTAGAACCGTAAGAGTGCTCATGTCACGATCGTAGTGGTGGCTGATGGTATGAGGCGGCTCTTCGGGGACGGAGAGTGTCAGATATAACGTGAAGGGTTCCAGCTGTTGGGTTGGATAGCTCATTGTTGCGGTCGTTTGTTGACGTGGATGTTGTTGTAGTCAAATGAAGTGACTATTTGTTGAAGTGAAGCATCTGGTGATGTTGAGACGCGTTGAAGAAGGGCAAACGAAACTCATGATAAGGTGCAGTGAGTTTTGCTACTGTAGTTGGTGGCACGTACAATGCGTGCATTTCGCTGAATAGTGGCAGCCAGCTGCCACTGACAATAGCACTGATAACAATTCATGGTTATTGTTGTACAATTCAGTCCCTGAATGATTGTCTAGCGTGAACTTACCTAAGGGGTACCTAAGAAATAGTGTTAAATCTCAGCAATTTTATATAATAAGTACTAAAATCATCATATTTCTTGTCTAAAATACCTATTATCTATTTTTCTGCTTTTATATAAGTTTAATACTTAAAAAGTTATGAATCCCTAAAGATCAGTGGGGCCAGTCTCCTGCAGATAATCTTTCAGGGGGTTGATTGTGCGTCGCCCGCTTCATTGTTCTTTCAATTGTTCATCACAATCATTTCAAACACAAACCTCGGCTCCGGGAAACTGGGGACCCCGGAATTGGTAAAATTTGATCGATCGCGTGCTCTCATAAATCGGACAATCTTTCGCATCATGAGTTCTCATCGCCGAATAAATTCCCGAGCACCACCACCATGATGGCTTGCCAAGTTCACGTAATTCAGCCATTTTAACCAGCACCATTTAGCTAACGGACCGACCACTTAACAGCCGCACCTATCTCTGTACAAATCGCGAGACTAACCCCCACAAGAGGACCACTCCGACCTCGCCGTCATGGTACTCGCTAAACCGCCGAGAAGACGGCCGCGCGATAAAGTGCCCTACAAGGAATTGTCTGGGCTCCTGGGGAAATTCTAACAGTGCACACCGATAGGTGGGGATGTACGGGGGCTGATGAGGGGTTGAGAGCAAGAGGCTGAGAACGTTTAAGGATATTTCAAGATGGGATTTACTCGTTTTCAGCGTTGAACTTAATTCTGAAGGTTTGGGGTTTTCGCATATATCTTGAAGTATCGCGATAACTTCAGTGCTGCAAGATTACCCAAGCTGAACCGTTTCTTCAAGCTACCTACGTCATCTCCACTGTCAGAAGCTCGTGAGAAGATTCCCCGAGGGGCAATAGCGGGGCATACTGTACAGTAGCAACCTTGCAACGACAGCTTCCTCACGCGATACAGCTTACGACAAATACAAAAACTCGGACCTGTCGCCTCTGGAGCAAGTAAAGTCAATCGCAAACGTATACCTTTTAGACTGAATCAACTTTCAACATGTCCGGTCCTGTCCCTGTCGCAAACGCCTTGGGCGACATCTACCCTCCCTCTGCGCTCACTGAGCAGGGTCCACGATGGAACAACCTCCTCAGCAAGTTTGAGTCCACCTATGGACACGCCGCTTCCTTTGTTGCTCGCTCTCCAGGACGAGTCAACATTATCGGAGAGCACATCGACTACTCTCTTTACTCGGTGCTGCCTATGGCCATCACCGCCGACACCCTGCTTGCCGTCTCTACTACACCCGCCGCCGATGATGCCAAGAGCTTTCGCATCCGCATCGCTAACGTGGAGGGGGACAAGTTCGCGCCTGCGGACTTCGAAGTTCCCTTTGACGGAGATGTGCCGATCGATTCGACAAAACTGGAATGGACCAACTACTTCAAGAGTGGCCTGAGGGGTGTGCTGGGTCTGCTGAGGAAGAAGTACGGAAAGGACTTTAAGCCATGCAGTATGAACCTGCTCATGGACGGCACGGTGCCTGTTGGTGGAGGACTTAGCTCAAGTGCTGCTGTTGTGAGCACGAGTTCACTGGCTATCATGTTGGCCAATGGTGAGAAGTCGGTGGATAAGACAGAGTTGACGGAGCTTGCTATCGTGAATGAGCGTGCCGTGGGAGTTAACTCAGGAGGGTATGTGATTTCTAACATCGATGGCCATGACTTAACTAACACATCTTCATCAGAATGGACCAAGCTGCTTCAGTTTTCTCTGAGAAGGGCGCCGCTCTCTTCGTCTCATTCAACCCAAGCCTTACAGCCCGACCAGTTCACTTCCCTCCTACAAATCCCGAAATCACCTTTGTCATTGTTCAATCCTTCGTTACATCCAACAAGCAGGTCACTGGCCCCATTCATTACAACCTGCGTGTAGTCGAGTGTAGCATTGCTGCATCCTACCTCAACGCTGTTCTCAACCCACCAGGCACCCAGCTGCCCGAGGACGCAGGCCCATTGGGTGTCAGTCTTGGAGGTTTCCACGATACTTTCTTCTATCACCAGAACGGTTCGGACTATTCCGCTGCCAAGACCCTAACCAAGGAGGAGGAGTTGCAGAAGTTGATCGAGATCACTAAGAAGACACTTACACAAGAGGAGGGATACACACGAGAGGAGGTAGCCAAGGTGCTCAACATCACAGTCGAGGATCTGGAGAAGCGATTCATGTCTAAGCTTCCCGTCCGAGCTGAACGCTTCAAGCTCCGCCAGCGTGCCCTGCACGTCTTTGACGAAGCTCTCCGTGTTCTTCGATTTATGAAGCTCCTCGAGAACCCTGTTCATACAGGAGCTACTGATACAACCGCGTTCAACAAAGAGCTTGGCTCGCTTCTTAACGAGACCCAAGTATCATGCCGGGATTTGTACGAGTGCAGCTCCCCCGAGCTCGATGAGATTTGTGCCATCTCTCTCCGGGAGGGATCATACGGAGCCCGAGTGACTGGCGCTGGATGGGGAGGATGCAGTGTGCACATGGTACCGGCGAATAAGGTCGAGGCTGTGACACAGGCCCTTGACAAGGAATACTTTGCCAAGAGGAACTTGACGGAGGATCAGAAGAAGGGGGCTGTGGTGGTGAGCCGGCCGGCGACAGGAAGTGCGATTTACTATGTCCAAGATGGTGTGAAGCCTTGAGGTGGAATCTACCGAGAGATGTGTATTAGCATGATAGTAAATTAGTGCACCAATGAATCCAAAGCGTTAAAGTCACAATCACAAAATTTCCGAGGATCTCAGCATGGTCAAGGGTTGAATAGAAGATTACAAATACTTAACCGCCTTAGATATATATCCCACATGAGGCCCGGTGGCTTGGGCAGTTCTTGATGTACGTACATAGTAGATATTGGACGATGTGACGCGTCTCTCATTCTTGAATACCTGCTCAATTGTGCTGCGGCAGGGGCATTAGTATCTTATTTAGCGGGACTTCTGTCGAAGTGAGTGAGGCTCAGCATATCCTTGCCATGGAACCAATGGAATAAAGTCAACGTCGCATTCTGAATTGCCGAAAGCGATCATACGCAAATGCCGAGATGACAACGAACCTTAAGAGGATGAAGCATATTTGCTTTCTCCGGAATGCACGGGTTGGGCAGGGACCGACGAGACATGTTGTCGGACGGAAGAGGACAAGCCAGGTTCGGTCAGGCCTGTCTGTCAGGGGGCAATTGGCGTCGAAGAATGGTGACAATGGCGTCAGGCCTTTTTAAAGTTTGTTCTAATATTGATTGGGCGTGGAAGAAGAACAAGTTGGACGTTGCAAGGATGCGCGTACTTTAGAATATCAAGATCGACAGGGTCTGCCTCAACTCAACTCAACTTAACCCGGTGGGATACGAGAAGACATTGATGCCATCGCGGTCCTTGCTTTGCTACCCGACTCCCCGGGCCGACAGTCGTTGAACAAGAATCAAGATTAATTAATGCGGGCCCTTTTGAAGCACCGGCAAAACGGTCATCGGAAGCAGGCCGAGCAGATGCAACGTCCAATCTTCCGATGTGTCAGCGCTTCAAGTCATACATTTGTAGTCTAGCCTAGGGATGGGGTTAGTCGAGCCGAACGTGCCTCGCGTGTGCAGAGCGTTGATTCTGGGGGTGGAGGAGCTGGAGAGATCGAGGCGGACGAATCAGGAACATGAGCTTGGGGAAAAGGGGAAACGCGGGAGGAATTTTGATAAGAGAAGAACCTGGTTCCTGGGGATCTCTGTGATAGTCCAGGCCAGGGACATGGCTTTCACTTCGGCGGTCGCGCAAGCCTTACGACGGTTCGTTCAAAGCCATCTCCAAACCTTGTATCTGATATTAGAGCAGGGTAGTACCACAATTTTGGAAGTTCTTTAAGGCGTCTGGTGGTTGTGGCGGTCTCTGATATCGACGCTTATCTGAAGATTTGGAGTTGTCGTGATTAATAGCCCGACTCAATGCTGACTGGCGGAATGTCGGGTCTTTTATTGGCTATATGGGCTTATGGGGTGCTGATGTCGCCGTTTCTGGTGACACAAGGGCCTTGGGGGGCAGACTTGAGGCGGTTTCTACAGGTCAATGTTTCGTGAGTTTTCTTACTGTACTTTAAACTTGATGTCTTAGATAAGATCAAAGCATCATTCGGCATTGAAAGCAAACTATTGTTTTAGATGTTCAATTCTAAACTCATGCTTAGACTGACTACTAAGAGTATGTTGCCAGCCCGACTCTTGGTCTATGCTCCCCCCAAGGTTGCTATACCCCAAACTGGGGCTCATGCAAGAGTCTCACCACGTCTCCTCTTCTCCAGATGATGCCGGGGCCCGAGGATAGAGCCAACGATCTCATCACGAGATATTTTCACCTAAGACTACCTGTGCGTTGCAGTCTGCAGTTGCTATCCGGGGCGGCGCGACGCGGATCCGGATCAGTTCCACTGTTCTCCCCGTCTCATGTGGAGCATGAGAGTCGAGTTGCAACGTAAATCAACCAGTCAAGATTACCGGCTCTGTGACATCGTGAATGTGAGTCTGGGCAGGATACATTCATGCCGACAAGAGCCGCAAATTGAGAGTTGTTGTTTGAGAAGAGATGCTTGCCGTGATGATTGAAACGGTGTTGAAATAGCATACTCGCTACTCAGTGGTCACTGAGTCGGCACTTCTAATCCATACTAGCTGCGTATCATCAGTTCATGCTGCATGACGATCCTAAGTCCGAACTGCATATTGTCGTTAGCAGCAGCGTTAACTGTCACTGCCACGGAACCTGATGCCTCTGCCAGACCCCTGTGTCCAGCAGCGCATAAGGTTCTGATTCAAGCCCCGACGCACAGCCCACTCCAGGGTATCGTCAGTCTCATACTCCACAGGATTGCAACTCTTGGTTGCCGGTGTTGTGGTTCATCTATCCCACATTGTCGGGGACTGAACGAGCGAGTGCCGGGCCGTGTTAATCAGGGCTGGTCCTTGAGGTTGGAAGTCTTCAAGGCTGCTCCTTGAATGAGGCTATCCGGGAGTTATTGATCTTCACGTAGGACGTGGTCAATGCCATACTCAAGTCAGGGCATGGCACGCTGGGCTGGGCTGGATTCGATTGGGCCTTGGTCTGGCTGGGATGGGATGGGATGGATATGGAATTCTCCAACGTGAGCCAAGTCGGGTTTAGTTAGGGCCAGGCGGTGCCGGTGCCCATTCCCCTCCCAGCGATCGTCGTCGACAACGAGTTTTTACTCATCTAAAGGTGGCTATTTCCTCTCTTCTCTTGACCTTCTCGTTTCTCTCATTCTTCGTGGCAAAACGGGCTCATCACCATAATTAATACCCAGCATCTTCCCCTCCTGTTTTGGCCACCTCTTTTTGGTGTTAGTTGTCCCCGCTCATATCTTTCCTCTTACCCCAGAGCAACTGTATCGCATACCGCTATCTCTCCCGCTATCAGTTGATCCCTGCTCCCCGGTTTTTTACTTGCAATCCAACTCCAACAACCTGTCACTCCCTTTGGTTACCTCGTTTCTTGTCTTTCTCTCCATTTTTACACTATATACCTGGCTCTGCCGATATTGCATCGTCAATCTTGACGTCGGCTGCCCATATTCCTCGCGTACTCTGTATTTTCCACTGGCATCGTTGGCTTCCATAGAGGGCCCGGCCTGACACGCACAGCCTCCACTTCCAGGGCTGACATTGGGGGTTCCTCACTGTCCGCACGCTGTACTCCACCACCCATACAATCGGGTCCAGAGTTTCTCACCAGCCCTGATAACTTAATCCTTCCATCATCACAACCATGGCTCCGGACTCTTGGTCCGACGCCGATAGTATATCGCAACATTCTCACATGTCGCATCAAGATGATTCCCTCGACCGGCAGCTACTTCGCCATCTTATGCGACGGTATGGTCGCGAGGGTATAGCTCAATTGATGGACGAGGAGGCTACTTCGCCTGCCATCTCCAGTGAGTGATTGATTACCTGGCTAACCTTGATCATCACTAATCTTGGGTGTCTCTTAGTCAACGATGGAGCGTCCGTCATCTCCTCTAGTACTTACTCATCCGTGAAATCCGAAGACACTCCCAGTATTTTCGACTCAGCAAGCATACGAACCTTTTCGTCCGACAATTCGTCCACTCGAGGCAGCATCATCTCCAATGTATCGGCCCGCACCGCCAAGCTGCTCGGTCGCAAATCACAGGCTGCCCGACCGTCTACCGCCCACGAAGAGGGAACATCACCCGCATCAAATGAATCAACGACACCAGCACCCAAGCAAAAAGGCTCTTTCACATGTGGTTTCTGCCGGGAAGAGGATATTCAAAAGACGTGTACGCGCAAGAACGACTTGAAGAGGCATATCGAGGATTTCCACAACACCAATGCTCAGTGGTTTTGTCGGCAAAAAGGCTGCGATATGGTTTTTGATTGGCAGACGGCATACAAGACCCATCTCAAACAAGCCCACGGTGGCTCTCGTATGGCCCTCGATGAAGCCAAAATCACTCTGTGTCCTCAGACTGTTTTCGCCTGCGGTTTCGAGAACTGCTCCCAGGTTTTTGAGGCGCCCAGCGATGACGATGCCGACACGGTATTCAAGGAGTTTGTGGCCCATGTGGTGAAACACTTTGACGAAGGCTCCAACAGCGGAGAGTGGACTTATTCGGGAAGGATGCGAAACCTGCTTAGGCAGTCAGGCCTCGTACGAGCTTGGGCAAACTCATCGTGGGCTGAGGAGGAACGAAATCAACTGCACTGGCATCCCCAATCCAGCGGCATATTGAGAAAACGACTTGAGACAAGGCATCTGGGTGACTTGCAACTTCTCGTGCAGTACGCCATCGCCCTTGGCTCAGAACCCTCATCAATTACAAAGTACCGTGAGGACTTCATCAACCCTGTCAAGGACCAGTGTCGCCAAGTCATTATGGGACACAAGTCACGGGCACCCCCTCTGCCTCCCTCGGGTCCCTCGCCGAGTGTTGATCAGTACCAGTTCCGCATTTCCCGGGGAAACACAAACCCTAATCCCAATCCCAATTCCAACCCCAATCTGGCGGCATACATGGCTACACAACGCCGCGCCTATGCTGCCCGACCCGGCCCCGTTCGCTCTGGTCGCTCCGCCCGGCCTCCTCGACACACCATGCCCGCTACCTCAGCGGCTCCAGGACCGATGCCGCACCACTTCCAGTATCCCAACATGCCTACGGTGCCCATGTATGATGCTCGGCAACAGCACCAGCAGCAGTTTGCCATGATGCAGCAAGCCAGTGGCGGCATCATCGCCGAGGACTTGCGAAGCCTTCGATCCATGACCAACGGTATGCCTGAGCAGGACATTGACATGGCTGATACCGACATGATGGATCCTTCGTTTTTGCAGGATCCCAGCTTTTCAGGTCCTTATGGTCCTCAGGGCATTACGAGTCCTGCGCCTGATGGCTCGTGTCTCACGCCTACGGACCCTATGAACCAACATTTGTCGTTTGGGTTCGACTCGACATATGCCTGAACACACCAACATGTGGAGATGGCCCTTGATGTCGATCATCTCAACATTCCTTACTGTTTATTTCTTCTTTGTCTATATATCTGTCATTGGGCAGAAGACGTGGTATGCCACGGAGCGATTGGTCATTTATATTGGGCTTTCTTTTGGATTAGGAGTACTTGTAGGGTTCTTTGTGGATATTCCATTACCCAAAAGCCTAAGGTCTGTATTTGAGATGTTTCCAGGTAGTGGGAGTTTGGTCTGGAGGACCTAGGTAGTGCACGTCAAAGTGTATTGGATTTGATACCCCGAGCTTGAGATGAACGAAGACATAATTTTCCATATCCATGTTGGTCATCATCCTACCTTGTGAATATGTAAACCTGTATATCTAATTAGGCTCTAGGTGCTAGTGCTGTGTATGTTGATCTTGTCCTGACTAGTATGCCACGATGAGGCTGTTGATAATACCACAGTCAGGACTATGTAACAGTCAATTCGAGCCGGAGTTGCCGGTATCCGAGTCACCAACATCAGCTATCCGTTTCTCGATGTCGGATATGCCCATGCATTCTTTGATCGGGCCGCTGGCCGCGGAGACACGGATGATTACCCTGAGTATCCTTGAAGATGCAGATGTTCAGATTAAGATATTACACTTTCAAGGTCAAAACGACTTTGAAACAAGGGTCAACCTAGGTTGGTGTTCAAACAACATATATAGAGTTTATTAGCCACGGTGAATGCCGAGGTCTGCGTCTCCTTTGAACCGTCTAGAATGAAGAGCCGTTAAAATGATGGTGTATGTCACATCGCTTTTGACTCTAGTCATGACTATCAACTGCCGGGAGTGAGCATGTTTCTCAGGGCTATTTCTTTAGGCCGGAATGTTTGGACTGCCTAATTTGGGCCAGGTGATCTGCCACGGGTCGTGTTAGTGGATGAGTAGAACTAAGGATGCTATTCCGAATGGACGTCTTAGTACAGGGTAGCTTCACTTGACCCGAGCAAGGCTTCAAGTCGTGATAGAGTTATTAAGCATGGTTGTTTCAATCGAAACTCTTGATGTAAGTGATCATGTTGGAATATGAGTCATTGGCATATGAGTAAGAAGCTATATTCAGAACTAAATTGATGAGGCAGTGTTCATGTCCGTGATGACATGAGTTCGCATAGATCCCGTATCTTGTGCCATTAATTAAGAAAGTAAAATCTATATCGTCCCGAGAAAAATGCCTAGCTTTGCCACGAACTGTTTCGCTGCGTCTTAATTGTCTATGTCAATGGATAAAGTCGCAGAGTCACCAAGTGAACAGTGCCGTCCATCTTGGGATGAAGCCAAAGATGAGCCCGGACCAAAACATATCGCGGGCGGTAATCGGTGCCGTGCAACGAGGTCTAAGCCCTCTGCTAGACAAGGATCCCCACGATACCTGGGGGAGGCCGAGATAAGGATTGGGGGCTTGCGGGAGGCCGTTCCGATGAACCCAGATTGAGATAACGCCGAGAGACGGAAGGCATTGACGTTGAGAAGTGAACGCTTTGAACCCCGAGTTTTATTTACGATACATAACGGTAGTGGTCATTTGGTTCAGTGGCTTACGTCGGGCTCAACGTCCGAGGACCTGCCAGACAGAGGAGAACGTCATTTTTGGCGTTGTCACGGTAGGGAAAGGAAATGGATGATTAGAGATATCCCTGCCAGGGGTTGGCTTCTTTGTAGGCGGCGTTGAGATGGAGGGAGGGTTGAAAATGTGAAACTCTTGGATGATGACGGACATCCAATGCTAGAGTAGAGATAGGACAAAGGATAGGGGACCTGCATGACCTCCACGTGGAGGGCGCACCAAGAAGGGCAACAGCCCGCGACGCTGTGATAAGGGTGAAGAACACGATAGATCTGTCTATACTTGGGGTTTGAGTGTGTCTGTGTGTGAGCTATATTGGACGTGTTACGAAGAAAACATGAAACCAAGCAGATGCAGCAAGCAAACCATCTGCATGCGGAGTCATTACGAGCCAACAAGTAAGCAAACTGCCCTGCGTAGCCTGCTTTGTCCAAGTCCACATGGTCTGTAGTTACTACGTAGTAGTTAAGGTTGTGTACAGCAGCCGACAAAAGATCTACGGGACGGGTGGACCACGTGGGAGGGCGTTACAGAAGGCCCAAGGGAGGAGGTTTTACTCCACCTTGGACTTGGACTTGGATTTAGGCTTGGGCTGTCTGATGTTGATCATTTAGTGTAACAGGATGTTTTGTGCCCGTCAGCCCGTCTACTTCATCACCCTTGGTTTGCTTCACTATCATGGACTTTTTTACACCAAAAATCACTGTGCAGTTCAGCTCGTCCCCCGCAGTCGAGACCACTCCCAATACCACGCCACAATGGAACCCTCTGGGGAGGATTGACACAGCCTTCACGACGACACCTTCAGCGGGGAGGGTAGCAAATCGGAATAGGTGGGATGATGACCGGGGCCCCGGATGCCTCACGTAGGCAGGCTAGGCAGGTGAGGTTAGGTTAGGTATGAGACAAACGACAGACATGAACGGCAGAAGAAGGAAGGACTCTGCAGGTTGCTAGTATGGCATTGATGTTGGGTGGTGTTGGATGCAGCGATTCATCAATGCAATCCATCTCTCGACATGGGTCCATCACCATCAGCATCACGAGGTAACGGCTCACGGACGACAAGCAGAGAGACAAGCAGTAGCAGGCAAGCAGAGTCGCATAAAGAAACGACCAATCCAAGATGGTGCTTGGGATCTACAGTGCTGATCATTGTGCCCGAAACACTTCGCTTCTATGCTGGAGGCTTCTGTTGCATGCACCTACAGATGTAATGTAATGTAAGGTAATTTCGAGGCTCGCTCGCTTCGCATCTCACATCGATCTTAGCACACGCTCATCTGCGACACGAGAGAAGGAGATCCACCACTCGTAACGCTTGAGAAAAATTCGAGAAGAAAAAGCAAACGCCACGGGAAGCGGTCAGCAAAAGAGATGAAACAAAGCAAACAACGAGATGCAGTAGCAGTAAAGTCTGCAACAAAATGACACTTCATTTGTCAACGTCAACGGCAACGTCAACCAGTCAATCATACCCAAGCCCGGAAAGTTCGGTTCCCCTTTCTTTGCTTCTTCTGCGTTGACGAATCTTGGTCTTGGTCTTGGTCTTTGGTCTCATTTAATGTAAACGAGGCTGTACCGTACCACCAAAGTTCCATCATCACCAACTTAACTTACATGCCTACGACTGCCAAGAGAGAGACAATGCAATGCGCTACGTAACTATACATTCATCACATCGCAGCGCATCTCTCGCTAAGCACTTCCACTGTCTCTGGGCGAGTCCTTCAGCACACACAAAGCCACGCGAACCACCAACATCCACTCCACATTGATTGATGTTTTGACCTTCTCCAAGTAACTTAGGCCAAGAACTTACCAGGGGCTCTAAAGTGGCTTAGACCAGGCTCGTGTCATGTCCCTTCGAAGCAGCCAATACCATCTGATAGCCGCCCTCCAGCTCCGCACCGAGAAGTCTCGGCAGACCATTCAGACGCCTTCTTTCATTGCAAAAGCCAGAGATTGGCCCATCGTCATTTCCCGCTGAAACAGGGTCGTCTGCTGGTCCGCGTCCAGCCAGAGAAGTCGCTGATGCGCTACCACAAGCACTAGAGCGAGTCTGGTCTTAGTCTTGGGCACAATTGCCCTGGCTTCTCTCGGCGAGGTTAGACGAACTTTTTTTCTTCCCTTCTACTCTTTAGTCGATGAGCTAGGCTCTCGGGGTGATCACTCTCCGTCCACATTTTTGGTTTCGTCGTCTGGGGATCCAATTTGTGGACATCGTTGATGCATGGGTTGCGTGAGTGAGGGCCTTTTTCATCGGTTTCAACTTGGCCTTGGTCAGCGCAATCTACTCTTGACCCTCAGACCCCCGATACTCGGAAGGGAAGCCACTATGATGCTCGCCAGGGATTGGGCCGTGTCCGCCAAAGGTGGGCGAGGAAACGAGTTCCTCTGACTAAGTGAGTGAGTGTCTGACACGACACAGTCGACCACGGCACAAGCGTGATGAGACGCTGAATCAGTTACGTACAATACCTGATTGTGACTTGAGTTGTCTGTGTACGGCTTCGTACGGCACTTGCAGAGGAAACAAAAGCAGGGTTCATCAGGTTGTCGATGGTGAGCTTACTGGCCTCAGCACGGGTTGCCGCCAACCAAACCCTATTCCATTGTTGAGAAGAGATCAGTTGCGACGCACACAGCATAAGCGAAGGCAATCTCAATCTCTCTTCCATGCAACGTTTTCTAGAAAGACGGCAGAAGCACTTGATCAGCTCTGTCGTAACGGTGACTCTCAGGCTGCAGGGGAAACGACGTGCAATTTGCTGCGTCAACAGGGGAGAGATAGACAGGACCTTATTTTTGGCTACACACTTTAATTCAATTCAGTGAATCATTGATGAGCGAGCCGGACTCGACTCGGGCGTTCATGGCTCCAGCCGATATTTTAATGGTGTCGCAATTCAGGACTTGGTCGCCCCGTTGCGACCCAGACTGGGTCACATAGCCCCCAAAAAGAGACACCAAGGAGGATAACTAGATTCTCTACGCACTATCGAGTTGCTAGTAAGGCACACCTGAACAGGTTGCAAGCCACTTGTTGCTCAGGATGACATGGGATGGTTGAGTACCTGTTGATCCGACATGGCATGGCATGGCATGTCATCCCATTGTTTATCTGGAAGTGTTCCTGATCCGGGAGAGACGACGATCATACATCGTGGGCTCAGGCACAGGCACGTCATTTCAACCAACAAGACCATTTTTGACTCGGGAGGCCCGCACAAAAAAAAGATGAGACAGAGACAGACTGAAGATTCTTAGGCTTCTCGAGCGAATGACGTTCCTGAAACGGCCTTGGTGGTGGACAAGGATACCCCCTGGTTGACGGAGTCACTAGTTGCAAGACTAGCCAGGACATGGATGAGCCAACGTGGGCCGACCATGAGTGATCACTCCGGCAAGCCCGTTATAATGTCTCACGCCTCTCCAAGGATTCGAAGAAGGCTTCTAGAAGGCTTTCTTCCCTCTCTCTTGTCTCTCCTGCGTCTCCTCCCCTGTTCCCCTCTGCTCTTCTCTTACTCTACCTTATCCTTCGCCCCTCTCGCAGTACATACTATTACTATTACTGCCTTGTTCTCCAGGACCCTTGTGTGTCTGTGTCTTGTCTCGTTTCTTATTCTAATTGATGCTGTCCCTGCTTTAATCCGCTTCCAGCGCCTGCATTACTTTACGGTCCCTCCGCATTTACCACCACCACATCACATTCCAAAGATTCTTGGTTACGACTCAACGACACAAACTATCATACACGAATCGTCGCGGGCTGTCGATTTCCCCTCGTTTCACACACGCACTCGTAGCGTGTTTGCTGGTAATACTCTCTTCGTCGCACAACTACTCATTCTCATTGACGCTGCTTGGTCAATCCACTATCGCCAAACGTACACGACGCTTCGCTTGGACGACCGAGACTCGACGTGCGCCAACCCAACTTGATGATAGTCACACTGTCGGCGACTGTCTCTTATTGCTGATATCGTACCCGGCACACGAGCCATCGCGCTTCTGTCCAAGTCACTGCCGATAAGACACTCGAGCGCTGAGTGCGCGTTATCGCACTGCCAATCGAGCCTTGGGCACTCTGCAAACATGTTTCCTTTCCAAGCACAAGATGACCAGGTGAGGCCTTTGACCGAAGAGGACCAGCAGATCCTCTTGGGACTTGCCCGTCGCTATGGCGTCTCTAGCCTTGTCTGCGCTCTGAGCGGTCTGGGTGCTTCATGTGAGTGATTTCAGTCCCAAGTAATGCGACATGCGTTTACTAACACCAAACAGCACGAGCCTCAACCTTCTCAGCATCCACACTTCTCAGCAACACCAGCGCTCCTTCACTGGCATGGAGTAGTTCTGAGGCCTCTCACGCACGATCCGATGCCGCTTCGATTCGAACCCAATCGACATGGCAAGACAACAACACCGACGTTCCCTCGATTCACGATGGTGAGGTCGCTAAAGTCGCCGATAGGACATGGCTCGACTCGCCCGGTCTCATGCAGTCACCCATTCCTTCATGCGATGTCACCTCTAACCCGTCGCCCCGGCACGTCACACCAACTTCTAAGAAATACCAGTGCCCTATGTGCTTCCTGGACAACAACCCTGTGGGTTTCGGCAGGAAGAGTGATTTCAAGAAGCATCTATACAACTTTCACGGTCTTGACGTGACTTGGCTGTGCAAGACCAAGGGCTGCCATCTCTCTTTCGCTACTGAGCGAGCCTACAGCACCCACGCCAAGGAGACACACCGCATGGACGCCCTACCCAACAGCTCAGCAAAGACAGACTTGTGTCCTCAGGTAGTCTTTGGCTGCGGTTTCGCTAACTGTAAAGACCGCGTCTTCGAGGCTTCTACCGCCGAACAGGCCTCGTCGAGCCGCGACAAGTACTTTGAGCATATTGCCAAGCATTTCGAGGACGGATTTGACGTGAACAACTGGGAGTACAAGGTCCAGTTGCACAATCTTATGCGCCAATCCAAGGTCAAGTCCATCTGGAAGACTTGCATCTGGCCCAAGGAGAAGAGACTCCAACTTACATGGCGTCCTCGCTCCTCAGGTGATCTCAAGCGTATGCTCGAGGCTCGTCACCTTGGTGAGGATATCTCAACTCTTGTTCGTCTTGCTTTTATTCTTGGCACGTCGCCGTTCACGAGCCCTACTACACCACCACCTAGCGAGATCGACCTGCAGTTCTCTCTGCCTTTCCGATCCCAATGCTTGATGGATACTGTTGGCCATGGTGAAAGTGTTCAGCCAAAGGCGGACAACGAGACCAACACACCAACGGTTACTGTGACAAAGCAGCAGCAGCCACAAACACCACAAGCACCATCTTTTCCCACTCGACGGATTAAGCAGGAGACTCGGCCATCAACGCCAGTGGATGCTATTCCCGAGCCCATGGTTCGTGACGACCTCACCGCTGGTCCTCACCCGGGAACACCATTCCCTATCCCTAACGAGCATGTTTGGCCAGTTGATGCGCCCAAGTTTGCTCCTGATCAGATGAACACCTTCGCGGATGCCTCTATGACCTACATCCTCCCTGGTCAGGAGCTTCCCCAACAACAATGGGACATGAGCGGCATTCAACAGCAGTTCCCTCAACAGGACACTGTCATGACCAATGTTTATATGCCCAACCAACCTCAACCTAATGCAGCTCGCCCTGCCACCCCTATTCCCTCAAAACGACCTGGATCTTGGGGCAAGCGTTTGAGCCTTGAGAACCTTCGTCCTAAGAAGAAGACTAGCGTTTATGGAAGCCCTGCTTCCGAGCACGAGGCTGTTCCTCCTGTGCCCGCTATGTACGCCGAGATGATGCCCACGTCTGTACCGACGGGTTACGAACTGCCTATGCGAATGGGTCACCCTCAACAAGGGTACACATCGAATCCCGGATTCATGCCGCAACACCAGCACCAGCATCAGCACCAGCACCAGCAGCAGTTCGGCTCACCCACAACCTTTTATCTGGATGACGGGGACATGAGACTATAAGGCGTTTTTTAATCTCGGAAAAGGAAAAGCATTCTTTGAGCATTACGATTTCTTTACTTATGTTTCTTATCATCTGCATTATCATATACTTGTACTAATAATCATCCCCGTGTACGGGCTAAAGAGGAGGACGAGGAACATTACGACGACATACCCATCCTCTTTTACCATCTCTGACGAACTTTCTCTTTATTACCCCATTTCCTTTCTCGTTTGTTCTTGGATATATCTCAGCATTTTTTGGGACCAACACATACCTATTTCCTTTCACCAATTTTTTTTTTTTTTTAACCCTAGTTTTGTTTTCCTGCTTTTTTTTGTTTGAGATACCACGGTGTTGAAGAAGGATGGAATGGGATAAGACGGAACCCAAAGTGATGAACTCTGCGAGTAACTGTCTTGCAATACGTTTTGCTTTTGGTTGCTCTCTGTTGAATATTGCATCTTTCCGGGTCGGTTATGCGAGGAGGAATATATCGGGATGGGCAGATACCCTTGCGTGAGCCAGTTGCCATTGAGGAACATGCTTTTGGCGGAACATATGAATAGATAGGTTAGCATGCTAGCGAGGGATATGAATTAATAGAGCTTTTAAGAGTACTTTGTTCTTTTATATGATGTGAGATGTGAATGTAAAATTTGTCTGAATCGTAACCTCAGAGGGATGAATTTATGACCTTGCATTGCCTTTGCTCAAGATGAAAGAGCAATGAATTGAACAGCTTTGATGTCACTCGCCTGTATGAAGTCTTTTTGTTCCAACTAGACATGCCTGTTCTTTTCCCCGAGCTTTCGCTTGAACCGTTGAGTGAGCCGTAGATAAAACTTGTGGGATGGGAAACGCTCGCAAGTTGACGATTGGCAGCTATACACGCCAGCGACATCATGACGACCTAAACGCCGACCCATTATAATCCGAAAACAAGCCATTTTGGAACCACTGATCAATGATCAGTGCCGGCCTGCGTTGGGAGATTGATCTACGTCCATAAGTTGAGACCTTGGCCTTGGTTATACTTCGTGACACGAATCTTACTTGCGATTTATGACACGAGGCATATGTCTGCGAGCAAATGATCGGAAGGTCTATTTCAGGAATCAATACGAGTGGGACTATTCTGGAATGGTTGCTGGTGTCACGTTTGACTGAGCTTGAGCAAATCTTTTGAGTTCTTGCAAAAGGCTATGTACACTGTGAAGACTCTCGCGACACCTAAGTGACATCAAGCTACTTCATTTGGAATGATCACTTGGTGATGAAGGTCTTTGCAACTCGGATCTGACTGAAGCCTTGTTTTGGGAAATGCCTGGCATATGCTAGCCAAGTTACAGTTGCTAGATGTCCGAGTTGTGTAGGGATGGTTCGGATCTGACAATAACTCAGTCTTTGTAAGGCCCGAGGGGGCTAACCAGTTGCAAGTCCTTTAATACTTCTGGCTATCAACCTAGAGCCACTCCAGTGAGGAGGTGTTAAAGAAAAGGGGAATTGAGTAGAGTCGAGGCTGCAGTTGTGATACAGCGCAGGGATGAGAGGCGCGGTGCAGCCAACCTCGATGTCTGACCAAGGAATTGCCCACCTAGCATGCTCCACCGGCAAGTAAAGGTCACCCGGGAGAAGTGGTGATATAAGATCATCGGCATTTCCAACAAGGTACTGGTCAGGGCATCTGCCCAACGGCGCATCTCAACGTCTTAGACAACGAGACTCGGGAGAACAAGGCGAAGAAGCTGCCAGGAGGAGGAGGGAATGACAATGCGCAATCATCCAACTAAGTTGAAGTGAAAAAGAATACTATACAAGAGAGGTGACATCAAATCGATAAAGGGATAAGCTATGATGGTACACCTAGCACCAGTAGTTCCTCTGCGTTAATCTTGCGTTCCCTCCTGCTATCTTGTCAAACCAAATTACTCAGAACTACCGTTTATCTAGTCAACGCAATGCGCCCTTAAAGAATTCTTCACCATGAAAAGCCAACTGAATGCAAGAGAATAAGTCCAGGCAGCGGGCAGTGTTGTTTGAGAAGTACCATCCGTGGGGGGGTGCCGATGACATAGAGATACCACTGCAGGGATATATATCCTAATTTCCAGAGCCTCTGCCATCAAGGTCCCGATTGACGCAATTGGTTAGCGTGTCAGACTTTTACAGCCAAGTAAATCTGAAAGTTATGAGTTCGAGTCTCATATCGGGAGTTTCTTTTTGGACTTTTTCATGAATCTCAAAATGATCTCCTGTTGGAGAGAAATTGATTCTGATATTTTTTTTATCATCTTACCATTCCTGTGGCTCTGATGGCTGGCGGTCGAAGTTGAGGCGCCCTCTTGGAGTTAAGCCTCACGTTCTGTTGTTGATCCCTGGCTTAGGGAGAGCGTCCAATGAAATCCATGTTGATAGGTATCACAGCCTGGAGCATAATGATATGTTACACCGCGGTCCGAGAGGCATGATTTTTTTATAGAAATTTTTCATTATGGTCTTTTTTCTGCAGTAAAATGCTTTCGCCATACTGACTCTTATCTTTGTCAGAAGGGAAGCAGGTATTTTGCATCGCGATCCTTTGGCTGTTGAATCTGAGCAAATCACTTCCTCCGTAGACGGCTACGCGGCACAGCAAACTAAAGCTATACTGGATTAGATAATACAATAAAACTCGTATCAGCCTACGTGGCAGAGAAACGTGAAACTTACATCCATACTTGCATTCAGCGGTGTTTCAAAGCCACCATAACAATGGCAACTTATCACTTAAAATCACCGTGTCGCGTGGAGGATGGGCAATATATTGCGCAGAACAAGGTCTCCGCATTCTGGGAAGAGGCCTGGTGGAGATCAACATGGACCGGCAAAACTCGTGAATCCGTGATCCAGGGCGTCGCGGACCGAAGCCCCAAGAACCTTCTCACGGATAGGGAAGTTCGGAGACACCAGAAAGTGATCCATCATGACACGGGGGATATCGTAGGATATGCGCGATGGATTCTGCCCGAGTCCCACAAGGATAGCTGGCTCACCGCTCAAACACCAGACGTGAGCGACGAAGAGAAGGAGGCATTTTCAAGGCGCTACGAGGAAGCTGACTGGAATCCATGTTCAGACAATGATTATCTAGACGATCACATAGATGGTTGGAAAGAGAAACATAAGCACGAACGATATATGGGTAAGTACCACAGAAGTGCAGTTACAACTTCACCGAAATTGATGCCTGAGCAGAACTACACTACATCGGTGTTCGTCCGGACCACCAAAAGAAAGGAGTGGCAAGTATTCTTGTCAATTCTGGCCTCGAAGAAGCAAGGAAACTAGGTCTTGATGTTGTATTGATAGCCATGGGTCGACGTGCTTGCAGACTTTATTCGAAGCACGGTTTTGAGGTTCTTGAGGAGAAGAGCCAAAGTATGAGCGATCTTGGGCATGATGAGCTTTACGAAACTTTCTTCATGATTTGGCGAGCTGGAAATCAAGTTGAACCAACCGCTGCGCATCCGGACTTACGTTGAACCATCATAGCCCAATCATCAACTTGTTCATTGGGACAAGTTCGATTAGATGTTGTTACATGTCTGTTTTTGGAGTTATTGGGGGACATGTGTTGTTAATAGAAATTCATTCTGATAATTTCACCTTGGTATTCACGGATCATGCTATACTTGTCGACCTGCTAAGGTGGGTTGTTAAGAGACTACCTCATATTAGTTATAGACTTGAAGCAAAATGCCTTTGAACAAATCTGGTTGAATCGCTACAACTTGGACTTGATCTTCTCAGTCATGTCCTTCACCTCACTGCTAAACCGATACACAATTTTGTCGAAACTGTCTTCAGGAAAGACGTATAGCCAGCTCAGCTCGTTGTCGCCACAAAACACCCCATGTTCCGCATCTCCCGGTATCCAGATAAGCTTATCTTTGGAAACCTTGTGCCTCTCCCCATCGACTTCTACTTCCCCACTACCGGATAGTATGTAGTAGATCTCTGCTTGCTTGTGGCGGTGAAGTGCCAGTGTCCCGTTGGGAGGACATGTCGCGATGCCGCTAGTGAGTGAGGCAGTGGTTGTGCCTGGTGACGATAGAAGGGTATGCCAGGTTGCGTTTCCACGTTCTTTCTCGGCGAACGAGGATGGAGTAGCTTCTTTTTGAGCACCAATGTCGATGACTAGCGGTTTTTGCGGTGATGACGGCATCGTGGATGGGACAGTAGTGTAGTGACGGGTGAGGATGAAGGGGCCAGCGTGGCCTTTGTAGGAAAGAGAAAAGGACTGACAGATGTAGTTTGACAAATTATGACGACACACGACTTAGGTAGTTCTTCTGGGAAAGACCCCTTTTATACTTGTTCATAAGTATACCCCTGACTCATTGACTGACGCCGCCAAAACGGTAGCTTGCTAACAATAATGCTCTCATGACGAGAGACAAGCAAAGTTCTCATCATGCTATCTCTAACACCGAGGATATTGATAGATGCGTCTACGACAATTGAGAGGGGTTCGCGCCAATCAACATCAACTAGGTTGTGATAACGGATACACTAGACTAGGAACCGACCGAAGAGAGCAATACTTGCATTAGTCAACAATGATGGTTGCGAGATAGGCTCCAACAAAGGCTAATGATTAACCCACCATAACATGGAATGAAGAAAGGCTCGGCTATTCGGTCCAAATGGAGCGGTTGTGTATCTTGTCTCTGAGGGTAAGCACTGGAGGGGGTTACGTTTGTATTCGTAGATTCGGCTATGTTCGGCATCCTACTGGAGTGATAACCGAATAGGTACGCCATAGTAAGATCGCATGATACAGATGGCATTGACTAGCCCTTAGATGAGGATATAGATGGGTCTTTTAATAGACAATGAATAGCTGTAGCTAGATCCGAGGCAATGCTACTATCGTATTATGATGGGTTGTGACTAAATTTGAGGGATACAAGTAAGATCAAGAGATGGAGCAAAATCCGAGGTCATAGCAAGAAGAGTATGTGTGCGCAAAGCAGATGACTGATACAATGAGCAAGATAGTGGTCTTAATTCAAAGTAGAAGATTAAGAATGAAGCGGAAGCGATAGAAACTCCAACAGTAGCAATAATCTATTATCTACCCATGAGAGAGAGGGCTTAGAGTGCCTTGTAATGTTGGGGGGATGCCCTGTAGGATAGACCTAAGTTGTTGTTGAACTGAAGGATCGATCCACCAAGTGAACGATGAGCTGTGCCTGAGGGTGGTTTATGAGAGGGATCTTGGCAACTGTCAAGGCATGTGTAACCATACCATCGGGATGTTCTGTTGGGACCAACTTATCTTCGATGACAGCTGTCTTTGTTGTCACTCTGCACACACACACATACATCTCTTTTTCTACGGATTTGGACTTTGCTCTTTATCTAGGCATTCAAGTACACGTACACTTACATTCTTCACAATCTTAATGGGCACTACTTACTGCCGTGATGAAGCTTGAATGTATTCATCAGAGAGGGTAAAAAAAAGAAGAAAAAACCAAGAAGACCAGCTCCCAAGCCCGTGACTCAAAAGTCAGAGAGAAAAACAAGAAGCCAAAACCAAACGCTCGCTCATGCCATAAACACCAAACCCCAGAACCCAGAACAAGAATCAAAAGTCAGTGCCTCAAAGGCAGAAAACAAGAAGCCAAAAAACCAAATGCTCGCTCATGCCATACCAAACGCCAAAACAAGACCCAAGACTCATATGTCATAAAAGTTTAAACAAGAATCCACAATGACTCGCCCATGCCACCAGAGTCAACGCCATGCATGCCTTAAAATGCAGGCTCATCTCTCTTTATCTTCTTCTCTCGTCTTTTCTTTCTCTCTCCCGTCTCTCGTGCCTTCTCACTCCCCCATCAGCGGATGGTTTTATAGACAAACTGGCGTCTTGATGATTTATGAGGTCCCAGACACCTGACTGGAGGTTCACTCCGGCTGGTAGTGTGGCGCTCACCTGGAGACTTTGGACTCTTGCAAGTTCCTCAAGTTTCTCAACAGGGAGCTGCGCGCACTCTAGCTTAGGATAGAATGTCCTGGGTCTCACGCGCTTGTTTGTCTTGGGAGGAGTAGGCATAGTCTTGCTAGCAAATTTGCGCTTTGTTGATTTAAGAGGCACAGCCAGTTTGGTGTTTAGAGGTGTACTGGCAGTACGGCGTTCACCTGGAGCATATGCAACAGAGAACGGCACGTACTCGGGATTTGGAATAAATCTCCGGTACCTCGGGCGCTTTTTTTGCTTTTTTGACTTGAGAGGCATGGGAGGAGGAGACGGCTTTTCTGCACTGGTAGTGACGGCCTGGAGCTTGCTCGACTTGAGGTTTGCCAGACCAGAGTATTCAGGTACTCTGGCAGTACATCGCTTTCCTGGAGAAGTCTCGATCTCAACAGGATGCGGCGCGTACTGGGGATTGTAGTTTCCTCTGGCCCTCAAGCGCTTGTGTGCTGGCACTTCGCACAGGCCGAAACACCAGGAGAAGAAGGAACTGACACCCATTTTGATCGTGGAATGTGCAGTAAAGAAGTGTGTGTTTGTGTGTGAAGAGTAAGAACAGGGAAAGAGTTCCAAGTTCAAGCAAGAGAAAATGTGTGAGAATGTGTGTGCAGTTGTCAGTTGTGAAGCAATAGAAGTAGCAAGAGCAGTAACAGTGCGATGCAAGAATGAAGAGAAAACAGAAAATATTTCCAAAGAGCGGAAAATCGCAGCCTTCTTATGCTTCGAAGGTGATTAGGTTTCACAGGCAAAATCTAGGACTTTTTTTTTTGACTTTACAATTATTAAGTTCAAGTTCAAGGTGACTCTCAATCCCATGCATCAAGAATGGATTAGGTTTGAGAACAATAGGAAGAGAAAAAATTGATGATGTCTGCCTGAAGTTTAAATAGGGGGGAGAGTTACGGGCCTCAACCTCCCACGCCCGCAACACTGGGGAGCTGAAGAGCTTACCTGCTAGATACTGTAGATCCTGACTAACTGGAAGAAGCTCAACCAACGTGGCTTATCTTGCAACTCTTCTGAAATGAACATCATCACCCCTCTTTCTTTTCCTTGACCAGCATGAAGCCCAGACGTCTGAGAAATGTTTCGAAGCATATGGAGTCTGGCAGAACTCCGCCCCTAAAACTAAGTTTGGTTGCCTGTACCTTCAAATGGTTTTTATTGGTGGATGCTTGGTTGAAGACAAGAACTACATTGACCTTTCCATTACAGCCAATCATTGGCTCTGTTCTGAGCAACAAGCCTTCGTTCTCGCTACGCGTGGGTCCTGGGAGACGTACTGGCATTGTCTATTGAGGCAAGAATACACTTCCCCCTGAAGTCAGAATTTCTTGGAAGGCTCGGGAGGCTCTGGAAACATATGGATATCCTTTCTTTGCTTCCTGTCCCCTCCGGGATTACTGCTGTCGGGTGTTACGTTGGAACTCGTGGGCAGCATGGGAAGTTGGTTTGCTGGCTGGGCATGATGGGGAGCTTCTGTTGACACGACTGTTACCAACCATGCCTACGATGGTGTACTCGCTTGGTCATGCCCTACCGGCTGCGCTCCGAGTGTCATCTATATCTGCCTAGGCGGTGGACTACCTTATGGCGGACTACCTCGGTGAAGTCTGCTCTGTTGGCTTGAAACTAGACGAGTAGCCCCAGAAACCCGATTGAATGACGGCATCAATCGCAGACCGATATAAGGAGCTTCAACGTGGTGATTGCATCGATCTACCTCGTGGTACTTGATGCCTTGAGGGATATCTGAGGCCAGCTTCAACCATTACACAAAGCCCGGTAATTGCCTGGATCAGCTCTTGGCAGGTTGTGCCAATGTACTATCTTCACATGGCAGCGGGCAAGATCCGAGATGATCAACTGTCGCGATGTGTAATTTGACTGCAAGCGTCGTTGAATCTGCGATTAGGCTATGACACACTGTAAGACCGGGTGTCACTGGATAGATCTTTGCCCTAATAAAGCACCATAATCACTGGTCGCTTCAATGTCAGCAATTCACCAGGGGCAAAAGTCGGAGATAAAAGTGTCGCCGCTTGCAAACATCCACATCCATCTCAGTCCATTATTTGGTGAGGCAGAAAGGGTGCTGTTGCTCCAGGTGTGCTGCAGGAAGAACTTCCCCGCCCGCCACTGGAGACGACCCCGACATCAGAGCTCTCTTTAACAAGCGACGAGCAATTTCCGCGCGTCGTGCTGAACGGCATGCTTTCCAGGAAGACGACGTCGTCGGTATCTCTCGTGCTTGCACTGTGGAACGCCACAACGCTCGCCGTAAAGCTTTCGAGATTGCCACCAGCGGTCGTCCCGGTCCCGTCCTCGTCGATCTTCCCAAGGATGCCACTGCTGGTGTCCTAAGAAGAGTCATCCCAACATAGACTGCTCTGCCATCTCTGCCAAGTGCCGCTTCCCGTGCTGCCATGGACGTGAGCAAGAAGCAGCTCGCGTCCGCTCTTGAGCGCGTCGGCAACCTGGTCAACAAGGCCAAGAACCATCATCTACGCTGGACAGGGTATCATCCTGTCCGAGGGTGGCCCCGAGATCTTCAAGGAGCTCGCTGAGAAGTCCTCCACCCGTCATAACTACTCTCCAGAGTCTGGGTGCATACGACGAACTCGACGATAAGTCCCTGCACATGCTCGGTATGCACGGATCTACGCCAACATGGCTATGCAGGAGGCCGATCTGATCATGGCTCTCGGTGCCCGATTCGACGATCGTGTCACTCTCAGCATTGCTAAGTTCGCTCCTGATGTCAAGGCTGCCGCCGCCGAGGGTCGTGGTGGTATCGTCCACTTCGAGATCATGCCCAAGAACATCAACAAGGTTATCCAAGGCTACCGAGGCTATTGAGGGTGACGTCGCCACCAAACTGAAGGAGCTTCTGCCCTTCGTTGACTCCAAGTCCATGGATGACCGAAAGGAGTGGTTTGGCAAGATTAACGAGTGGAAAAAGAATTGGCCCCTGTCTGACTACGAGCGCGACGAGCGCCAGGGTAAGATCAAGCCCCATACCTTGATTGAGGAGCTCAGCAAGCTCGTCGAGGACCGCAAGGACAAGACTCGTTGCCACTGGTGCTGGCCAACATCAAATGTGGACTTCCCAGCACTTCCGATGGAGACATCCTAATCTATGATCATCTCCAGTGGTCTGGGTACTATGGGACGGTCTGCTCGCTGCCATTGGTGCCAAGGTTGCTCAGCCTGACGCCCTTGTTATCGACATCGATGGTGATGCTTCCTTCAACATGTCCCGGACTGAGCTCTCCACCGCCGCCTAGTTCGACATTGGTGTCAAGGTCATTGTCCTTAACAATGAGGAGCAGGGTATGGTCACCCAATGGCAGAACATCTTCTACGATGACCGATGCGCCCACACTCACCAGAGCAACCCCGATTTCACCAAGCTCGCCGAGGCCATGCGCATCCAGAACGGACAGGTTCAGCCTGATGACGTTGTCGACTCCCTGAAGTGGCTCATCAACACCGACGGCCCTGCTCTGTTGGAGGCTATCACCGACAAGAAGGTGCTTGTCCTGCCTATGGTGCCCGCCGGATCTGGTCTGCACGAGTTTCTCGTCTTCGACAGAGGTAATTTATCCCACTATACTACCGAGGAAACGAAACATACTTACTTCTTTCCAGCCAAGGACAAGAAGCGACGTGGGCTGATGCGAGAGCGTACTGGCGGTCTGCACGGTGAGATGTTCCGCTCATGTGATTTCATGGGTCATCTCAGACGGTCGTATTGTCCGTTCTTGGTAAATGTGGACTGATTAGGCTTGAGGATTGTGTCGCTGTGCACCACCCTTAACATCCTGTTCATTCTTAGCCAATACACGCGGCTTGTGTGTGATGACTGGGATAGTGAGACGAACACCGCCCGAAGAGTCAAAGACATTCGCCCAGTCTGTCAAGTGTGGCGGCGAGGCGGTGCAGGGTGTCCTGTAACTATCTACCGACATGCGACTAATGACTTGATCCACGGTTGACACTTGGCAGTATCTACGACTTGGCCTGAGAAACCTGCCCCGAGTAATGCCCAAATGGCTTGATTGATCCTAAAAAGCCTCTTCCTGTAGTCGTACCTAATCTCTAACCTTTTGGCCGGCTACTAGATGGATGATTTACAACATGCCTGGTTTCGAACAAGGAGCCACTGAAGTTCTTCCTTGGCTTCGGCGAGAGAAGCGCAAAACACATGCCCGCCCCTTTCCCGAGATAACATGCAAAAAGACCTTGTCACATCATTTTGGGAAGATAAAATACCAAGTGCATACAGATTCAGGGCATGAGGCAAACTCATGATGTTGCGATGGAGGCCCAAGGATGTCGATTAGCAGACCAGCTTGAATCTTGGTATAAAGCATGTGCTATGCTACCAGAAGTGATGCGACTACTACACATCATTCTCATTTATTTTGTCGCTGGCTGAGCTAATGGAATGTTGTGGAACCTCATCGGGAGACGATATTGATCGCATCAATCTGTAAGGTAAGCAGTGTACAGTCGACGCCCATGCAACCTTGGAATCTTGTCAACCGTACCTTGGATAAGCTTTAGGCACCTGCAGCGAGAATTACCTTACATCAGCGGCCTGTGTATGAATGCTGCGTTTGCGTGGACCCACTTGCACAGGTATAAGTTCCTTCCTTTTTTACCCTCTTCATCCGCTTTCTCTTTCCTTTTCATCTGCCCCTATCCTGGGTTAGGTGTTGCGGCAGTGGCCAACCGGGTTATTCTGCGCCATCTTTGGGGACAGACCAACAGAGATTGGAGAAAGGTGAGTCGATCCGTTTTATTTCACTCTTGTGGCAATCCACGACACGTTCATGGAATGGCTTTTTGACTCATTCACCTTTTTGCACTGCTAGAATAATAGGAGGGAACCGGGCGTCATTTGGCAAGTGTCACTCAGGCAATGATGGCAGTCTACAGTGATTCGTTCGCCTACACTTGGACCTTCCAAAGAAGCAACTGAGCCTGGAAGTGATGGGCAACATTCGATTCGAGGTTCACGTATAGAGTGGGCTTCACGGAGGGATCTCACGGGGAAAATGTTTCAACTCCAGCCGAAGCCGGAGCGCCTTGTGGGGCATTGTCATGAAGTGAAAGGCATGAGGGTCACGACGGTACCCGGCCAGCCACAAGCACCGCAGTGTGGTTAGTTAGAACACTGCGATAGTGGACAACTGAGTTGTTCTTCCCAGCCATTGAATGGGCTGTCCGTAGTGTCTTGGGGTATGTGAGACGGTGATGAGCACAGATCCAAAGAGGTCAACAAGTCTGAGTCTCTAGGGGGTGTACAAGATGGGCAAGAACATGAAGACGCTGAAGCAAAGAAAGGCACACGCTGAAGCAAGGAAAGACATGAGGGGAATAGAATCAAGACGCTGGATCAAAAGGACAGGACAAGACGGGGATAAACATGAAGGGAGTGGGATGATGAAGAAAAGAAAAGAGAAAATGTTCAGCGGAGGGGGACGAGGTTTTAGGTCTGTCCCAACGACTTTAAGAGGTAAGGAACGCGGATGGACGACACTCGCTGGTCCATAGGGAAGGAGGTCGTCTCTTTCCCATCATGGCTCCCATGGAATGGAAGGAGCATCGCTGGCTGCCTGATCTACCCTGAAGAGCTGTACGACACCCGAACTCCCTACCAGAACACTGAGATGAGGCGCTGTAGAGCCAGAGGACAGGACCACTGAATCTCGCGAAGCTGAGGTATTCAACGCGTCGTGTTCATGATAGCTGTGCCTTTAGAACAGGCTGATACTTTGAAGTGGGGATGATCTAGCTAAAGTATGGTCTTGCGCCGTCTACTTCATGGCTAGATCGCTTAGAGGCCACATACAATTAGCCTGGAGGGCGCAAAACAGTCTCCTTGCCTTGGTCAGAAAATGATGCAACATACCCTGATTAGGGAAGAGGATAACTATCTGACCGGAGAAGTGCGAAGATAAGCCTTCGGAGAGAGGAGCAGAACGGTGGGAATACTCAGAGTCTGCTGCTCATGTTGTAAGCCGCGTGTGGTGTCTTCTTCAACCTAGCCCAATGCACTCTTAACTAGACATGGTCGCCCCGATATGCAATTGTGCTACTAGATGAATGTCAACCGCATCTTTGCGGTTGGGACAATCAGTTGTTAGCCGATTTAAAGCATAAACTACAGCCACGTTGACTCGGTTTCATCCTGCTTTGGCCCAGTCTGCGAGCCTTGCCAAAAAAAAAAAAAAAATGCATGTTGGTATGCTTTAATGTTGGCCTATCACTCAGGTTGCCTAAGTCCTCAGGGTGGCCTTTGAAGGGACTGGCCACCGTACGTCAGGCTTGAATCTACTCATTGGATATCAGTAGCACCGGCGCCTAGATCTCAGCTGAAGAGTACAACCAAAACACACCCCGTTATGGACTTAAGTACACCACCTCCAATGGTAAACTTAGATCCAACATGCCAGATTTAATGGAAACTTGACCTAGTTACCACCGTTGGTATCGATATATTATACGAACAGGCAGCCAAGCAGAGGTGGGAACAGTATAGGCGGTAGAGTAGAGACGTGCGACGGGATGGACTAGGCAAACAGTCGGACAGATAACCCGCTTCAAAATCGCACATCCCGCCATCAGTCAATAATAATTTACAAAGTTGAACTACATAAAGACACTGTCTCATAACATCATCAAACACATTGGTCGCTCCTCATCATCGCTGAGACACCACGCGCTTAACACATTGATCGACTCACCAAGGCATCAGCAGACCAGCCCCAGCAAGTACCCAGACCACCACTGCAGCCACCGAAATGATTCCTACACCTTGGACAAAGCTGGAGCTGCATTCAAGTTACCCTCACTCTTGACACTACTCTCCTCTTCGCCATTGCTCTTGTTGCCAACCTCAGATATCCCAGCAGTCTCACTACTACCAGTACTCTCAGCGGTCCTGGCGGTCTCAACATCTCGAGCTTGGTAGACCAGTGCAACAGCGGGTAAACTCCTCACATCGAATAAATTGCGGTAGTCCGTAGGATCGAAGCCGATCCACAAATGACTCTGTCCACTCGCTGGACGTTTCCGTAACGGGAACAAAGGAACAAGCGCCATTAGTACCAGATATAGGCTTTCCCCCGATAGTGTGGGCTGTGACAATAGCACTTTCAGGGATCCCACCAAAGCAGGCCTTCTTGTAGTCGCCTGAAGCCGAAGGCCTGACGGAAGAACTTAGAAGTACAGCCCCCCCATTAGTACTCAGTCCAACCACTGCAAGAGACTGACGTCAGTATAAGTTAGAGACACTTGGCGAAGAGGAAACGTACCTTGGACAACAGTAAGCAATCGTCTCAGAAGGGTTCAAGGCAGTGAGCCCCACATCGTCCGCCTGTATTTTTTGGATCTGGTTATCCTCCAGTGTCCGAGACTGTGGACGTAGTGGAAATACCGCTCCACACAGCAGAGTGTGTGTCCTCGCCTTAAGTGAGCAAACTAGCTGTAGTCTAGCCGTAAGGGCAACATAGGTCGAGTGAGTGGAAGCTCTCGAAGCCTTGGTCGGGGCGTTAGACCCGACTGCTGACCATGGCATCAAATTCAGAGGCCGAAGTTAGCGATGGGCTTGCCAAAGCTGTGGTTGGCATCTTTACCGGAGAGGATTAGTACAATATGAATTGGCTGTTGGTTCTAAGACAAGCAGTGAGGGATACATCACTCGGCAGCAAACCTACAAAGAGCCTTAGATAGTAATCCATCAAGACTTCAAAGGGCATCTTGGCTCCCTGCGTGCGGCGTAGATGGAACAATACTCCATCTGTGCACTTCTGATCATTCGAGGCTGGGGTCTTGGAAAACGTATCAACTTCCATCAAAACATTTTTCAAGACCAATGGTCGTGATGCAAAGACCCGGCGAGTTGCCATCTGAGTTTGGTGTAAGGCACAGCTTCGACATCCTAGCTTCACATCCGTGTCGAGACTACAAGATTATTTGGGATCATGGCCACATGCATAAATCGAGGAATTGAAGGAGTTGGAGATCAACAAGCACGGGGAACGGATGCCGTAATCTATTAGGTGGCTATGTTGGCTTGCTTTGGAATCATCATGTCTGTTCAACACTCTACATTCTAGGATATCAGTCGGTATGTCCAAATTGCTAAAACGACAGTCCTTAAGCATCCTATAACTCGCTCGAATAATTCTTCTACGACAGAATTGAAAACCAAACTACGAAACTGCAGCAACTGTCGCGGTCGTAGTGGTGTCCCGCATCATCTTCTGCCAGAAGCACAAGCAAGTCATAAGCGCCATCAACTTCCACTGTGTGCCCAGCTCATTCGTGGCACCGCTCCCAACGAGTTGAAAAGTTCCGATCTTGGACATGCTCTTCCAGTCACCGCTGTCCGCCCACACAGCCACAACCTCCTTTCCATCACTGGTAAAGCCATCTGCTCGATCTGGCTCATCGTTGGGGTTGTCGTCACAGGGTTCTTCAGACCCGTGACCAAGACGGACGAGCTTCCAACCCCATTTACCCTCACCGACACCCTTGACTTCGCTGCCGTGAGAGCGTCGCCATTCAAATCTCTCGATGTGACGGTTTGGGCCTTCTCCAACTTGCATACCGAACCAGAATCGTTCCTTCATCTTGCCCTTACGTCGGAGGATCTCTTTGTTCGATGTCTCGACAACTGAGATGTTAGGAAGCAGGATACCATAGTCGGACCCCCATTTGCCCTCGGTCTCAGCTCCAGCAAGGATGGGTGAGTCTGCGCTTGGGCCGTCATGTAGGAGTAACTTGCCGTACCAGCCCCCAGGTACGGTGATGGAATAGATGGGCTCTCTATCAGGCTCGCCGAGGTAGACGAGGACCTTGGTGGAGAACCCTTTCTTGTAAGTGGCGCGGAGGACATTGGGGACGCCTCTTTGGACGGATTGAGGAGACATTTGGGGTGCTATTTTGGAGTCGGAGTGTCCCATTGTGACGGTTTATGAGGGAAATGCTGATATTGGTGGATAACTTGAGTATATCGAAGGTATTGATGTGTAATGAGGGAGTGTTTCATATATCTGTGAGCTGATGAGAGCTTACATCTCTTGGCGGGTATCATAAGCTTAAATACAAGTCTGGAGAGAAGCTGAGTTGGAGAGAGCGCTCCATTTGACCGGATTGGGAAAGGCTCATGACGATCTCAAATGCAGAGCCACAGGGTTGAATCTGCTGCGCCGCAGAGTTGAGACAATACAAGAAGGCTATTGGCTACGTTACGCAACGATAGGCGAGTGTCTCCTTGAAAGAGGGCTGAGCTGACATGGATAGTGCGTCAAAAAATAGCCCTAGCTTCGATGCAGGGCTGACTGTGAATGCCTTCATTCGATTGCATAATCAACCTGGAGTCACTCGATGAGCTGTAATAACAGATTCTGACGCAATAATGTTGTATTTGTATGATGAATCGTTTTCTAATATTGATGCTGATGTGCAGTCGGTTTGTCTCACGGCAAACCTTCCATACAAACAAACGGATCTTTGTTACGCTCATCACCATTAAATTTGAGGACAAGGGCACGCACAAAAACTTGGAGTGTTTGTGTGAGAATAAGCTTTGACAGCTAAGAGTTAGTCATCGAGCCTTATGTTGGTTGACAACATATCTCTGGCTACACAAGTGTTCATTATCATGATGGTACACGGCGAAAACGAAGCAAAGGGTGCGGTTGGAACATGACAAATAAACAAGCCAGGCTTAGGCAATTGTGTGAACATTGAGATATGCTGCTCAAAGAGTAGAGAGCATGCGATGTTTGTTGTTACAGAAGCAACTTGTCTTTGCGAGATCAAAACGAATTACATAAAAATACAAAGATGAAAGTTGTACATGAATCCAAACAGGTCTGCTGTGACTCCTGGACTTCCCACCCCAGCCCATGGCTGGGAGGGGCCAAGCTGGTCTGGAGTAACATGAGCTGGGGCTTGGGGTGGGAAGCCGCAATGTGCTGGCGCAGGGCTTACTCCGTTGGCTGTGGTACTGGGACGTTGATGAATGTTTGGGAGCCAACCAACGGAGTAATTTTGAGCTCGAGGATTGCGCATGGCGAGTGCGATGCCACTTGGTACTAGGAACCCGTTAGCCTCGAGTGTGAAAGTGTAGGGAGGGATCGTGTTCTTACCTGGAGTCACAGCAGACCATGAAGTTACTTTCTTGAGCGGGCAGGGCACCTTGATAATAGGAATGATAGGTGCCCCGCCCGCTGTCCCTCGTCGGGAGGAGACCGTCTCTTGAGGGCGAAGGCGAGTAGGCCACGCAAGTAGAAAGAATGATGTCTGGCCTACTCGCCTTCAATGCGGAAGTTGCAGCGGGCAGTGTTCCTATTTGAGGGGGTCAGTCAGCGTGGGACGCCATGCATCAGGAGTGAAGTGAAGACTTACCAAAAAGGAGGAGACCTCCGGTGAAGGACAGCTGGTGCACCGATGGCCACTGGGGGAGGTGCTCATCGTCTGTCAAAAGTCAGTCGGGATCACATCTGGGGAAGAGAGGGCATCGCGGCTTTACCTGATTTGCGGCCATCGGTGCACCATGAGCCGCCCAGCATCAGGCTAAAGGACTTTTGGTGGGCTCATGAGATGGGAAAGCCCGATACTGGACGGCTACTCTTGTGGGAGTGAAGAGTAAAGGTGAGGCGAAGAAAAACCCATTTTGTGTGGTGGTTGCGAGGAGAGAAAAAGAGAGGGGAGGGGGAAAAGTGGGAGGGTATTTATAGGAAAAATACCACAGCACGGGAAGCCCTGGAAGCCCCTGAGCTGCAGGCGACGGATCAACTGGCCGGCTCAAATAGCCCGGCAGAGGCATTCTCTGTTCGAGGTACGCGAGTTACCTTGGCCATTGGCCCACTGCCCCTGTTTGCCCACCGTCACTCGTTTAGCACAAGCAACATCCACTTCGTCTTGTGTTTCCAGTCTCATACAACGACCATGAGTTCAGCGATCTAGCCCTTATCGGATCTACTCATGCACACCTGGCCACGCACCTTGTTGCTCCCCCGGTCATAGTCCCTGCTCAAACTTGAATACGCACTGTCAGGTGCATCCCTTACAAGCCAAAAAGACTCAACTATCGTCTCCAAAGAATCCCTGGCGATGCCCTTGAGACCCTTTCCGGCTTCAAATGTCGACAGGAGTAAGAACTTGGGCCTCGGATGTCTGCAACGCTTCACCGAAGAACATCGACAGTCGACTACATAGCTGCGACACCGACGGGTGGCTTGGTCCACGTAACACTAGATGAAATTATCATCCAAAACTCTTGTATTTTCGAGCTATTGAAGCTACAAATTACACGTGTGTTGTAACCATCGCTGTTGGTATACCATGAATCTATAGATCGCTCTGATTCACCCCACAACCAGAATACTTCGGCTAACAGTATTCTTCTTCGCTGCATCGGCATTGAATCATCGCCAACTACGAGGGCCACAAGTTCGGCAACCGACATCTCGAGTATGAGCTCACAAAGCCCAGAGCCCGCTTGGAGAAAGACAAATAATGGAAGAGGCTGCTACGGACTCGGAATTGGTATTGAGGAAGAGAGCACGGCTTCCCGCACCAAGACGAACTGTTTGGCTAATCACTTACCGTGTCTAGATACCAATAAATAGCCACCATCCATGTAAAGCTACACTCAGACCTGAGTAGTTTACACAAAGTCCAACTGATGGGGTTCCACCAAGAAACACAATCCTGAAGCATTGTTTGCTTGAGGATGACATCGGAAGACCACGCCTGCACCGTTTCACCACGGCCTACATCAGTTTGGTTCATTGGTTGGACCCTGTCCAACTCGACGATCCTTGAGTAATGACTACGCCTGGAGAGCCAAACCAGAGCCGGACAAAGGATGATAGACCTATCTGCCTGTACACAATAGAAACTACGATAACAAGCGACCGTCTAGCCTTCAGTTTCACAATGCTGGAACGCACAATCTCAGTTCAAAATTCTAGGTCTACCTATCATGAGAACATATACCACCCTACTGACTTAACAATAGTCTAGGGGCCGAGCCTACACAAGCTGTACCGTCTTGATCTCACGATTTTGGGGAAACTAAAGACAATCAAGGTCATATGACTTTAGAAGAAAATGTCCTACTCGCAAAGAGCTTCGGGCCCCGTCATTGGGTGATTCAAAATCCGATAAGCTACACGCCGGCGGTCAGCACTCCCGTTTGTTGTATCATCGTCACCTGGATTGGACCCTTCTTCTATGTCAGGTTGAATGAAAGTTCCAATGCCTGATGATACTGTCGCGTTATTGAAGCATGTCGTTCGCGCCCCTTTTGCTTCTCAAACTCGCCCTCAGTCGTCCTGTGATATCACGATACCCATATGGTACTACCTACGAGTAAGAAGCGTACCGATGCAGCGAGATTCTGTGCATAGTCGCAAAAGTCGTTTACAATGTAGTTTGGCCGAAAGTCTGCAAAATCGTGATCGCGCAATTGCAGTGTCTGTCTAAAATCCCATTCGAATTCACATTCTTCCACTTCTGCATGGTGTAGTTCTGTTGATCCGGCAAGTCAATTGCCACGAATATCTTTATAGCCATTGGTCGCTTCTCCAAAAAGGCTTGTACCCACATAGTCAATATCAAAATTCAGGAGTGTGAATTCCCTGCGTGTCTTGTCGATCAACTCCGAGGGGTTTATAACATGTCACAAAAGTTTATGCAAGGAAGATAAGAACCCAGGCTCAATAATCGCCTTTAGACCAATAAAGGGAACTAGCAGAGGCGGAAGAATTTAGATGTCTTAAAAAAGAAATAGTCTGACTGCACAAGCTACACAAGTTACCTTCGATTGAGATATGTCTCAGGGGTTCAATGCCACTGTTTCACGCGTACACTTCCGGCCCATAAATGCGTATTTTTCATGTCTAGATCGTCCATTGGCTTGCGCATATTTGATTATCGCAATCCTCGTTAGTTTATCTGTTGGTGCGCTTTACATTCCTCTTACTTTTCTTCGATTGCACAGAGCCTAGACATGACGCCTAAGTTGAGTGTGAAGGCTGCATATGAAAACAATGCGTATATTTGTATTGATCCTCGGTAGTTGAGTCTTCAGGCGCTGAATTTAAACTTAAAGCTTGGCACACAAGCAGCCTTACTGGTGATTCCATATACGAACGGGGAACCGGGTTGAATTAAAAGTCAATCCATGATCGACTAAAAGCCGTTACAAAAACGGCTAATAATTGAACTTTCTTCTTCAGTTTTTACAATACGACCCTTGAATTTGGGAATTCTGAACTTACCTGTAAGGCACGCTCTAGCACATCTTAGATTTTCCACATATAAGATAAATACATAATAAAAGCTTTCTGAATAATATTAAGAGTCACTATAAAGCACTTGTCTCTCTCTTTTTTTAAGCTTTATTATAGCTTTTTTACTGAAAAAGCGAGGGTTTTTAGAAAATCCGTGGCGTTGTGAGACAGAAGTAGCTGGCTCCCAATCTTACAGGGGGTTGATGTACTCACAACAGGGTGTGGATGCACAAGATCAAGCCAGCCAGTCCTGCTCATCTCCATTCCAATGGTTGGCACCAACAGGGAGGGAGTTATCCCTTAAATCGAAGAACTCGGCTACCTATCTAAAGCCTTGACCTCCTCGCACCAATCCTAAGAGTCGGCCTTTCTCTTCCACACGCGAAAACATCATGTCTACCGCAACGACGAAGTCTTCACGCCCAGCGTTCAGGCTATGGCTCCTGGTCGTAGGCACCCTTTGTCTCCTTTTTATTCTTTTTGCTTTCTACTCGGATTCTGTGAAATCGCCTTTGGAATATGCGCATTCCAAGGCACAGGAGTTTTGTGATTCGTCTCTCGAGTGAGTACTGTCAGGCATACGATCTTACCTTGAATGATATTGACCACTTAATAAAACAGGCCTCCTGCTTCAGAAACAGAAACAGAAAAAGCAACAAGAACAGCGTCAGAAACATCAACAGAAACGAAAACGGCCCGCAACTGCGAAGACCCTTATCGACGTCCTGGCTTTCTTGTTATCCCATCGGATGAAGAAGCATATAGAGAGACTACATGGATGCCCTACACCGACAAATTTCTCAATGCCGAGCCGCCGGAAAGTGCAGCATATCCCCCTCAGCAGGCCGAGCTTATCTTCAACGACACAAATGTACCACAAGAGTTCCTCACCGGACCGGGGATGCCCCAGCAATGGATGCATATAGTGACACGAGAATACCGGCGCCGGCGCAAAGCGATAAATCATATTGAGAATGCAACGGCCAGTGACTATGCCAGCATGAAAGACGACGGAGGCCTGGGGTGGCTTTGGGGGCGGCGGATTCTTGAGTTCGGCGACTCTATCGACAGATATGAGGCCTGGTATGTCTGTCAAGAGCTTGGCAGCGAGATGAACTTCCCTGCCGTAGATCCGATGGGGAAGGAGCGGCATGCCAAGGGTATCTGCGATATACCGGCTTTCAACGTTACATTCTTTGTCTTCCATTCTGCAGGCTCCTTTACCTACACACCCAGGTGGTTTTGGTATCCCAGCATCTCGATTGTTGCCTTCGAGGAACGCTGGAATAAAATCTGGAAGCCGCATGAAGAACCTATCAACGGACCAAACGGCCGGCCTGACCTAGTATTGTGGCAAAATGGCCTGTGGGATCAACGGGCATTTACTCGTGGCGGTCATAAGATGCACCAAGGGAACACAACCATGAATGCAAGATACAGAAAGCTGGTCTGGGAAGAACTGCGCTTCTACTCATCACGCCTCAGAAAGTTTGCGGATCGAATGGTCGATGAGTTTCCAGATACCCCTAAAATGTTCAGATCTCTGACAGTTCATAAAAAGACTGGCATGGAAGATGTTATGGTTGTGGAGATGGATCGCCTAGGACGAGCCTTGGCAGAGCAGTACGGACATGAGATATTTGAATGGAGTCGTATAATCTCTCTACTGGGAGATTTGTATAGAGATCGTACACATCCCGCCAAGGGAGCATTAAGCTGGTTATGGGGAAATATGGTTCTGGAGTATCTTGCAAGATCGGCTGGAGCGCAGGTTGGGGGTACTGAGAGATGGCCCTATTTTGAGGGGTGGGATGCTTGCCACGAAGAACTCGCGGGCTGGGGAGGACGATAGTAAACTCAATTTTATTAGTTTTGATTGTTCTGAGGCTGTTCTATACATTGCACCTTGTCCATAAGTGATTGATTGATCCAGTGTAAGCATCATGTAGACGGGATCATTGACGCAGCCGAGGTATGGGTTTACCCAAGTATGAAGATAATTGACAATTGATACCTGGAGAACTAAGAGCTCATGACTTACTCGACTTAGTTTTCGTTTGATGTCGTTAGTGTGGGAAAAGCGTTGATCGATTGTTCAGCCTGATAACGATGTTGGTAAGCCACAGAAATTCAAGTTCGTAAAATTCATTGGCAATATGATCAAGCAGTGGGAGCAGCCAGTAGCCCAAGAAGCTACTAAACGTGACTTTGAACATGATACATGTTGATCTGGCCCCGAACGGTACTTAGGTTGATATATAGTAGATGCTGGTGTTCAATCCCTGAACGTCCCTGACTTCTTGCACAAGATGGACCGGAAAGCACATCATGATCTGACGAGGTGCACCAAGGTATCCAAAAATTCCCTACCCTTATAACAAAAGTTGTGATATAGCCAAGGCCAGGGGAGCTATCGCCAATGCAAGGCCTGGTACCAAACTAGCCGCAGCATTGCCGGGAGCTGATGTAGGAGTCACAGAAGCAGACTCAGAGGTCGTCTCCGCTGCTGTAGCTGTCGATGAGCCCGTTGCAGTAGCCTCCGCAGCCGTGCTTGTGGCCGTCGTGGTGCTCTCCTTTCCGCTCGCCGCACTCTCATACTGCTTCACGACAAAGTCGGCAACATCATCGCCATACTTGGAGACGTACCCTCCATGAACATCCTCATCGTCGCCCTTGTCACAATACACGTCTCCCTTGTCGCAATACGAGCGAATAATATCGCTGTAATCGTCCTCGCACAGCTTGATGTCGTCGCGCTCAAAGACCTGCAACCATGCGTTAGAGTTTGAGAAACGTTCTAGCATGGTGGTACGATTGTTTACTCACCCCGTCGTTTTTGCTGCTTCCTAGGTTGTACGAAGCATTTGCCACGTGGCTCGGGTCGCCGAAGACGATGATCGCAACAACTGCTCCAATTAGTATCTGCAGTCTGCGATGAAGAGTATGATCAAGACTCACCGCTGTCTTGGACGAGGTCTGTCGATATCGGCTTGTTGCTGGAAAAGTCTCCCCCAGCTCCGCCACAAAAGGTGTCGGTGGCGATTTGACCACCCTGCTGGGCGTTAGCAAGCGATTTGAGCTATTCCACTTGGCGACGAACCTGAGAGTAGCCAAAGACAGCAATCTTGCCATCCGGGCACGACTTGTGATATGTGGTGAGAACACTTGTCATGGCCTTGACACCATCACTCTCCGAGTCCTCATAGTTCTTGAAAGTCGCGGGATAGTCGAGAGGTTCGATGATGGAGCCATTGACGCGTTTGGCAATGTCTTTGGCGATATCTCCGGTGATTCCGGTGCCCTTCTCCTCAGAAGTACCACGCGCAACAATCATGTACAGTCCATCGGCGCATTTCACATCCTTTGTGCTTTGAGCGAGTGTGCCGGCAGCGAAAAGCACCGTGGGGAGAGCGAATGGACGCATCGTGGGAGGGGAGTTGGTAGGGAAATACGAAATCTGCAAGGAACGGGTTAGACAAAGACTCAATTCAACGGAGGTTGGGGTATTTAACTTATCCCATCATTTCCTTGTCCTCCGAATTGACCAGGGTCCTTCATAGTTTTCGTCGGCGAGCTGCCAATGGAGGTTTAGCCCATGACTGTAGCTGGAGAATCCTTGCAACCCCGCAAGTTACGAGAGTCCCGATCCCGAGGTTGTTTCTTTGCTTGTGAGATGACGGACTGTTTGTATTGGCCCATAAATATGAGTTGTTTATTATTGACAAAGTCTGCCGGCATCCGTTGGTGGCTTCTTTCATTCAGCCCCTAGATTCATTGGACGGGTTCATAGTTGATGGCTGGTATTGAATGTTACGACGGTATGCAGCAATTAAAGATGGCCGGACTTTTGTCTGCAGGGCAAACGGCTAGCAAGCGAGCCAGCGAAGCAATTGAGTGGAACTGACAAAGCCAATCTGCCCAACTGTCCTAACATTTACTCGTGCTACGCGCCTTTTGATTTTACCAGCATTAAAGTCACGTACCTACCTGTTTTACAGGCTTGCTACCCTAAACTTCGACAGTAATATGACAGCCATTTACGTTCCTGGAAAGGTCGCTCCACCCATACATGCACTGGCTGTGTTCCCAGAAACCTCGTACAGCAGAGAGATAGACCAGCTCTGACTCGGACACGTCAGCAGAGAAAGGGTCCATGCCTTGTCGTCAGGTGGCCTGTGTTACCCTCCAGTCCTTTTACCGCACGTCAGCCATAATTCGGCCAGGACAGGTCGAGACGACATTGAATAAAGTAAAATCACTAACCATATAACCATCGTAATGCTAGTCCTCCGCTGGGTTGACTACCGACATCAAAACCATCGCTTCACGGCCCTACGGTGCCTTGATGAAGAACGCACACCTCGTACAACTGTATTCTGATCACTCCGGATAACTTCAGAACCTGGTTAGGTGGCATGATCTAAATCCCGACGTAAGTCCGCACCACAGGGTATCCATGGAGTCGGTTCATTCTATCCAAGGCCTGTGAGTTGAAACGAATGCCCCCGACTGGTCTTGTCGGAGATGAAATCTGTTATCTCATTACTGCAGCAGACATCTCGCCTTGCCTTGCGACTAGTTGAGCTATTTTCGAAATGGATACATGCCCCTTTTCGCCCTGTTCCGAAGGTATCGGGCATCATTGGAAGCAAGGAGCCCCTCGCAAGTCGTAAGGATCGCATGTGTAACGGGTGAGACATGGCAGACCAAATACCGAACATGCTCTCCAATCTGAGACTTGTGGCCAGAACCTAAAATCACGAGCTTGCGGTCTTTGGTGTCATTGAAGCTCCGGAATCATGATTCTAACAGACAGGGATAGTTCTCTCCGCCAGTAGTTCGAGCTATTTTGTACGGGTAGGTGTTTGGATGGCGTGGACGAGGAGGGTGAGTGGACGTTCGATCGAGTGATGAGCACTGGTATTTTGAAATTCATCAGCATGACACAGGGACAAATGCTTCATCAAAAGGATCGAGCAGGGCTTAACACTCAGAAGAACAGTATGCCAACAAGCATGAAGTTAAGAGATTCCTTGCGCCCGGAGGAGTGGCGATGCTTCCAAAGGCTGGATCGAAGAAAAAAAGGGACCGTTGAAGGGAACCGAAGCACGCTGGTAAAATTAATCGAGTTAACGGTCTGCCGTCGCATTTCAAGGTCTGAAAGAACTTTACTTGGTTGGAGCTGTCGGACTGTAAAATCGCAGGTATTTCTGGCACTGACCATGATGAGAAAGAATGTGGGACAAGAAAATGTTGGATGATGGATCAGGCATACGACTTTCGTGCCGACGGAAGATTACCGGGTTCGGAGCAACCCAGTCAACGCTGGTGACACCGCATATTTTGACCTTCCAATATCGCAGCCAGCAAAGTCAAATGCCAGCAGAGTCTCCCCACTCCAATGATCTCTTCATTCCCTCTGGTATTGGCTAGCTGAGTTTCTCAAAACATGAAATTCTTCCTTTATGTTGATCATTCCAAGATTCATGGCTATCTATGGATATGGCCAAGTCAGCTCGTAGGGGCATAGGATTTGGAGAGTGTACTGTCAGCAGCACATAAAGGATCTCCCCAAGTCCCTGCGTATTTGGCTTGATATACCGATCGGAAGAAGCCCATGCGCGGATCGCAGACACCTGGAGGCTAAGAGACTAAAAAGCAATCCAGGGAAATTGTACGTTCGACTCTTTCGTTATCGCAGATGCTTCTGATGCAAGCTGGAACTGATCCAGCAGCAGCTGAGTGCCTCGTCGTGCCTATCGAACCCCCCGAGTCGATTTTACACGTTACTTCTGACCTCGACAAAATCAAGATCACAACAAGAGAAGACGATATTACCGAGCTCGGTTCCATAAAGGTCGGGTATGAAAATGTCTCCGAGTATAACTTAGGTGCACGGATGAACCATCGGAGCTGTATTCGTCTCTCCAAGGGTGAGATTCTAGGGAGGCCAAGGATGGTTGGCGGCAATCACCATAAGAATGGGACTTCGTTTATTGCCCTACACAGATCACCAGTTCTTGATCGCTGCTATCATATAGATTGCCCTGGCATCACCGTCATGACCGTGAGTTTATCAAAGCCATCAAGACTGACTCTTCAGTTTCGCCTCGACGCAGCCACCAGGAACACCAGGCGCACGCCACGTCTGGACCAATTCAAGACCAGCAGCATCGAGCATCTTCTGGAAACCCGCCTCTGTACGCTCCTTTCCGCCCATAGTCATGACAGCTTGATCGAGGACAGCAGATGCAAAGTCGGCTTCCCCTACACGAGGAGCGAGGACCATTTCGCAGATAAGAACACGGGAGTAAGGTTTCATGGCTTCGGCGAGATGGGTGAGAATCTGTATACCAACGTGATCGGCGTAGTCGTGAAGAATCATGCGCATAAAGTAGGCTTTGGCACCTGGTTTCCGAGAGTTAGCAGTTGCTTGTGGACAGGATTGAATTTCATACCTTTAATGGGCTGCTCCGTTGTAAAATCGTGCTCGACAAGTTGGACGTCTGCTGGAAGAGCCTTTTTCGACTTGGCGAGCTGAATTACCTCTGGCCGTTCCTGAAGCATGCAGTTCTTGGATGTCAGCTCAGGATGAGCCTCAAGAATCTTGTTAAGAACGGTTCCCTCGCCTCCACCAACATCTACAAGCTCGACAACCTCATTATCAGTATCAGTTGAGTCGTTTTTAAGGACGTTAAAATCGAAGTGGCCAGTGACTGGAATCGCAACATCAATGCCTGCCATGCCGGTCTGGAAGGTTTGAAACCTCTCCGGGTTCTGCATCATGATGCTCCATACTGGCGTCCCTTCTTGCTTCCAATAAGCAGTATATGGGTTGTATAGCGGATCCTGTGGCTCTTCGAATTTTCCTTTGGAGATAAGGTAGTCGTCAAAGTTGTGCATGTGCTTGAACCATTCATCGTACCTGTCAGACGTTAGACCAGATCTGAGGTTCAGCTCATCGCCTCAGGCCCACAGCTTACATAGCCAGAAACAAGTGGCCAGGTGCCGGCTTATCCAAGATGTAGGCCAATGAGAATTTCGTATGCTTATATTCGCCGCCATCGGGTTCCGTCTGATCTAAGAAGCCGGACGCAACTGTGTGAGGCTGTGAGAAAAGGTGCTGACCACCAACAGGCTTGGCGTGATGACTGACCTAACACACGCCCCATGCGCTCTAAGATGATTAGGAGATTAGCTGATGTTCCAGTAACCAATTATGAAGGGCTGTCGTACCGAGAAGCGAGTCTTGCACACCAGTGGCTTTGGAGAGGTCTTGAAGGGAGATGGACCCCGTCGCGGGAATGGCGTCGAGGACTTTCAACTTCATAAATGTTCGGATAGCGACCAGCTCAGCAATCTAGAGCATGTCAGTGGATGCAAGGGGCGCGTGGAATATTACGACGAGTGCAGCAAGCTTTCGACTCACATTGAGGCCATGGTAGTTGGGTTTCTGATCTGGCGTGATGAGGGCATTCGTGAGGGTCCTGGCCTTTTCGAGAATCTGGACCCTGGACATGTAACCATTCAAGTCCGGAGCATCGGAATAAGCCTGGGCAGCATTGTTGAGGCTGCTGACTAGCTCGTCGATCTCTTGTTTGTTAGGTAGCGCCATTGTGACCAATGTTTCTTGTAGATTGTTTGTTTGCGATTTGTCTGTTGGCTCTAACGTAGCACGACACTGCGATGCAGCCAACAATCAAAGGCAAGGGATGGAGGGGGTTGGTGGGAGAAAGACGGCTGGTCCTTGCAATCCTTATCCGGAACCAATGGTACGTGCCGGGTACCATGGCTAAACTGGTGGAACCACGCCATTAATTACGACCATGCTTTGAATGGCTTAGCCGACCCAAACACCCGGCCCACAAGTGGCTCTCCCCCCCGTGCCCGAGCAGGGGAAGACAAGTCGATCAAACTCCTTCCACTTTGCTGACGATCGTATCTTGTCTAATTCCAGCTATTTAGGGCTGAAGTCAGAGTTGCATCCAACAGACCTTGTTCGAACTATATATACGAAACAATCTATCCTGGCCTTTCCCTACTTCTCCAGTGTCATGTCGCCCCCGCCCGAGAAAAGGCGCTCTCCAACGCATGAAGCCGGTGAGGTTGAGGCCAAAGCGGGCCACGTAACATCGGACCAGGTTCAAAACCCAGATCATGGGGAAGACGAAGGACAAGGGCCAGCGAGAAGACGATCCATAACGCCAACTGAAGCTTCAAGTCGTATTGAACCCGACATCTTTGATAACTACGGCAGCGATGATGATGCCTATCCCGAGTCGACAAGTACCAGCTACCTAACGTCCATAGCGTCCGACATTCGACGGGGTATTCAAGAGAACGGTCGAACGTATGGTAGTTATGGTCTACACAAGGCCTGGATGCCCAGCGATGACCTCGAGGTGAGTGAGCCAAACCCTGTTTTCTGATTCCTGCAAATACTGACTACGAGACCGACAGATTGAGAGAAATGATCTGCAGCATTGCAAGTTCACGATGCTCATGGGCAATGAGCTTCACCTGGCTCCTATTCCCGACTATCCCCAAAAGATCCTCGATCTAGGTACCGGATCAGGGATATGGGCCATTGACATGGCCGAGCAGTATCCGTCGGCAAAGGTTACCGGGGTGGATACGACAGCGGTCCAGCCTAGCGTGATACCACCCAATTTGATTTTCGAGGTATGTTGATCGACGATATTCACAATTCCTTGAAGCTACAAGAAGCTGTGTATTAGTCGAGCATACTGATGTCTTTAGATCGATGATATTGAGGACGATTGGCTCTGGGGTGAAGGATCTTTTGATCTCATCCACGGCCGCGAACTCATCATGGCCATTCGAGACTGGCCTCGTCTCATGCAACAAGCATTCCGCCATCTTAAGCCCGGTGCTTATTTCCAACTTTCCGGTTCAGTACCCGATTTCCAGTCCGACGACGGCACTCTGCCTCCGGATTCCGCGTACATCGAGATGGGCAAGATCTACTTCCAGATGTCTGAGCGAATTGGCTGCTCAGGCTGGGAACCGACCAACTGGAAGGAGCACTTTGAAAATGCCGGCTTCGAGGATGTTGTAGAGCGTGTGCTCAAGATTCCTACGAATCCTTGGCCCAAGGACCGGCATCTCAAGGAGATCGGGGCGTTCGAGCTGTCACATTTTCGTGATACCATTGGCAACGTCTTTGCACGTGGGTATGAGCAGATCCTGGGTGGTGATCCAAATTACTTCCAAGTGCTGCTGGCCAAGGCTCGAAAGGAGGTTATAAATCCCAACATGCATAGCTGGGTCCCATTGTACGTATTTATGTCCTCTACTGTACTGCGTTGTATCTTCAAGCTAATCTGTGCCACTAGCTATGTCGTCTACGGCCGAAGACCTGGAAACTCAACAACGACAACAGACGAGCCAGTGCATCAAAAGTCTGTCTCCCCAGAGGCTTAGTGGTTTGGCTGGGAAGATGGAGAGAAGTTTGAGTCTTGGTTGGGCGGGCGGGATGTAAGAGAGGACGGCAAGGACCTACAGAACAGCCGTGTTGAAGATACTGATAGTGATTCTGATGGTGATTTGGAGGGTTCTAACGCTTGGTTCCCAAGGTTTGATTATATATAGTCTGTGATTCTAGTCCAGCGAATCAGAGTGGTAATTTCCATGTTTCCATAGAGCACAAGGTTGGGCATCACTGTTAGCCCTAGCATCAATCAATTTCAACCGAATTTTCAAGACAATGGCACAAAAATACAACGATCTATTCTTGAGCTACGGGGTACCCTCCGACGAGTTATTCAGGCACTGGGGGGGCCGCTGTCGGTTTTGGCGAGGGAGTGTCATCGTAGTGCACCGGCAGAACGGCGACGAACTCGAGGGGCTTGCGTCACACGACCGTAGGGCTAGCGTACCCAAAATCAGGCAGACAGTTGAACAACGCGCTTGAAACGCGTCAAAAATTAGGGACATTATTTTGTGGTCACAGGGGCGGATTTCGAGGGAAACGGGAGTGAATCATGAGCCGCACCTTTAGAGTCACCACGAGGTTCACTAGGGAATCACTGCAAGAGAAAAGGACACTGATGGTAGGAGAACGTCTGTTTGTAGTTCTTAGTTTACATGATGATAATTACTCCCCAATCCACAACCGTATCGTACAAATACATTCCCTGGGTGAAGGCTAAATGGCTGGATGCTACACAGCTACTCCTAGATGCAGAGTCGACAAAATCCGATCGCTTCTGGTGGATAAATGCAGATTTCTGTACAAGGTTAGTATGCTGTCGATAGGTAGATAGTCAAAAGAGGAGGGAAAGCGTACCGTGATGCATTCTTGTGTCTTGCTTGAGACCAGTTCAAAATTGTGCGCCCTTTCCGAATCTCGTGAACGTCCGAGCAGCCACCTGCAAAAGCAAGGCATACATCACTCATTCAGTGCCGTAAAGGCAGCTGTGATTCACAAAATGCTGGGGGTTCGCATTGTCGCTCAGGGGAAGATCGTGAACGACTCTGTGATTCAAGGTCAGCCAGGCATTCTCCCTTGACGATCCTAGACTTGTATGCATACCTTTGATTCTTTCAAGAGAATCAGACGAGAGAGATGGTTTAATCGGCATGTTCATGCTCGTGAGCACGCTCACGGTCATCGTTGGCCTGGAACGAGTCGTTGATTATGGCCATGGCGACAACAACGATGAGGCAAAACATGAGCACGATGAAGAGACACCCTTCAAACGTAAACTCGATGACGGGCGACTTGTGGTCGACAGGATCACGGAATGCAATCATCTTGGAATGAGTGTTGAAGTTGTTTTTTTGGCTGCGGTATAGTGGTGGTGAGATTCGAGTGAGTGTTGTGAGCTTGGAGGATGTAGATGTGATAGTTGGTGAAGTTAAAATTGCGGGCGGCCCTAACACTTGGTACGAACTTTATGCAGCCCACTTTGCTGATGCACGCCGCCAGCTGCCTCCCACCCTTAGGCTGCCCTCTCAAACTTGACTCACTCGCCTTTTTCTTTTCCCTTCTGCTCCCACATCAGCTGAGCAACATCAACAACGCAACTCGTTGATGCTCAGACTTTGTTTCTCATGTACTTCCAACCTTAACCGACTTTTCTTCACTTGCATCTACAATCACTACAAGTAGAGAGAAAGAAATCTCCTGCGCCCTCGGGCTTATTGCCCTGCATCCTCCGTCAAGTATCGCGTCGAGGCGAGACACTGCACTCTTCCTTTGTTTTCCCCCTTCACCACTTCTTCTTTGAGCATCACAAACATCTGCAACCTTCCTCGTTTGCTTCACTTGATCCCTAGTTTGTTCTCTTTCATTCTTGATCCCCTACTTCCCCCCGCTGCTTCGTTTGCCCTACCGCCATCATGGGCGGCAAGGCCTTTGCCCACCACAACCCTCCTCTGGAGACACCACGCATGCCCAAGGAGGTCTACTTCTTCATCAAGAACAGCGTCATCAAGGCTCTGAGCCCTGGATTCCACTGGGTCGACACGCCCATCGAAGGTCCTGCTAAAAAGGACTACGGTGATGTTGACGTCGTCGTCTCCAAGCTCAACGGTGTCTACACCAACAAGCAAGATGTCTTGAAGATCATCCACCAGCTCCTCGGGGCCAAAGCCCAGATTACGGAGAAAGGCCACGAAGTCGCTGCCAACTTCGCCATCCTCTGGCCTGAGGATCTTCCCTACCCTCCAGGTTACGAGGAGACTTCCGACGACGATCCATCGTCTCCTGCGACTGCTGGCCCTTCTCTCACTCCCTCTGGTTCTTCAACTGGCCTGGCACGTACCGAGACTGGCTCCAAGGCAGTTTCTGAGCCCAGTGGCGAACGAGATGGCAAGACCGACGACAAGAGCCCATCTACCGTAAGTCCAACTCCCTTCGTCTATCAGACGCAACAACTGTCGAGTAGCAAAGCTAACACTTACCCCTAGAAGCAGCTTGCAGAGGCCGTTCAGACCAAGGATCAAGCCAAGGGTGTCCCCGTCACTCAGCAGAAAGATGGGAACTCGCAAAACTCTGCTCCAGCAGCCCCCGAAGCAGGCCGTAAGCGAAGCACTTCGCTTCTCCAGAGAGGCATGGCACTGTTCCCTCTTGGCCGTAAGTTTCATCCCAAGTCTGGTTCTCTGATGGTTGATACTGACTGCTTATTTGAACTAGGATCATCTCGCTCTTTATCCGCGGGATCCAACCTTGTTCAGTTGAGCATCCGGGCTGGGGAGACTTCCAACGATGGGAACCAGAATGAGGTATTATTCCCATTAATTTCGACTCCATAGCTTGTATGCTGACTTGAAGTCTAGAGCCATGTTTCATCTCCCATTCCGGAGACTGCCTCCAAGGCTCTTGAGTTCAACAAGGGGATCAATGAGAAGTCAGCCAAGACTCCTGCCAAGTCGAAGCCTCGTCGTCTCCTGTATGTTCAGGTTGATGTCCGCTTCTGTCCCAGTGTTCATTCAGCTAAGTACCTGCGTTTTCACCATGCTCATGGCGACATTTGGCAGCTTCTTGGCACCATCATTCGACCTTTTGGCCTCACCGTGGACAACAAAGGACTCTGGATTCGTGTCCCTGAGATCGAGAATGCCAACCGTAAGAACGCTAGAATCTTTCTCACCTCAGCTCCCGACAGGATTCTTGAGTTTCTCGGACTCCCAGTTCCTGCCTTCTGGAAACCCTTTCCAGACACTGATGCGATGTTCAAATATGTCGCCCACTGCCCCATGTTCTTCGTGCGACCTGACGGCAATGTGGAACAAGACCGTCATGCGTCCACTGCGAACGATCGCCGACGCTTGAACCTACGCCCGGTTTATCGAGAGTGGGTTGAAGAGTTCAAGCCTCGATGCCGTGAGAAGGGCCTTTACCCCACGCCTCTCATCACCCGCGAGGGAATCAGAGACCAGGCCTTCAAGACTTACCACATTCAACGAGAGTGGGACAAGCGTCTCCGTGATCATCGTTTCCTGGAACAACAGCAGGTCATTAAGAGGGATATCATTAGGGACGTATGCCCCCAGCCAGATGGCCCTAACGATGAAGCGGGCAAGCTGAAAAGGGGCCTCCTTATCAAGGCTTTCACTAAGATCATCATCAACTGTGACGACGGTCAAATGTACGGTATCGTCGCCCCCGCCCACCTCTGGGGCGCTGACGGTCTTTACGATATGCCCATGGTTCGAGCCTACTGTCTCAACATGATGGACACAGTCTTTGAGGCAGCCATGGCGCTTCATGGCCAAAAGAACGCACTTCGCCAGCCTGCCCCAAGGCCCAACGTCAACAACCGAGTGGGATAGTATCACCCAAATCTCTGCACTATTCCTGAGGACGAGTAAGTTTACCCAAGTTCATTCTCTCTTGTCCTCAATCACATGTGGTTCTAACACGAAGAATAGCTTGGGGCCATGGTTTCCCAGAAAACCTTATACACACTCAAGCTCTTGTAGCAGAGTCAGATTCATTGTCTTTGAGAAGCAACAACCCAGCTTCCCTTCAACAGGTACTCATCGTCGTCGTCGCTGAAAATTCGAATGCCGCCATGCCGTACCAATGATTACAGCTGAGACTGTTATCTCAACCAACTTTTCATTTTCCTATTGACTTCCCAACTTCATCTGGATGGGACTACCTATTTGCTTTTCGTTCACGTTCTCAAGGTAATGCCTTCGTTCCGTCCTTGGTTTGTGTTCTGAGCTAACGATTTAACCACAGATCGACACTTTCACCTCTTTTCAAGGCAACGAATTGCCTCGCGAATTTCTAACGACAGCCATCATGCTGTCACAGTCCTCGCAATACACTGTCACCGTCGAAACTATACTTTTTGGGCGACATCTCGCGATTTCCCAAGGCATTCATGATAGCAGTGCAACTCTCCACTCTGAACTATAACGTGCCGGCTTTCCAACGGTCTACAGTGCCAGCACAACGCATCCGATGCTTTTTGGTCTTTATCTGCGGAATCTAGCAGGAGACAGCGATTTAGACTTTGCGGGCCTTAAGTGATCCAAAAAGTATCTATCTTGCACTCTTTGCAGGCATACCAATGCCTCACCATTTCGCGATCTTTCACATCGAAGCATCTTCCCAGCTTTGTTTCACATCGGTTATATACGCAAGGTCGCAATATTTCGAGCAGCCAACGATCAGACTGCCACATTTCCGCCTGGATTCACATTTGCTTGCATAGGCGGAAGGGAAAGATAGAGGAGGACAGGATCATCTCCCGTGTTTGAAAACCATGTATGCAGGAAACTCAATCAGAAAACCAGTAAAGCCCATCTCATTGTCTGTTGCACGAACTGTGAAGTCGGTAATGCGATGAAGCCAGCATTGCAGCCAACACCGTGATATGTTAAATTGCTTCTCGCTGGAATGTCCGTATTAAGTCACTTTAAGAACTGCCAGATCTGATAGTGAAGATAATACTAGTAGTGATTATGGCTTTGAAATATCGAGGTACGCAGTCTAAATATTGTGTATGACCTCATTTGATACCTAATCTGGTAGAGTCCCTAGGTATTCCCTAGACTCCCTGACAACGCTTGTAGTTGCTGTTTTCCAGTGCATTCCCAGGCACCCAGAACCACAGAAAAGCTACTCATCCTTGACTACCAAACGGTCAACAAGGCTTGGTTGACTCGCTTCCTTTCTATTCCATTCTAGGGCTGGTGCCCCCTGCTATTCCAACTTCTCCGTGGCAGACTAGGTGCCCAAGAAATCAGGGACTTATCTGGCCTGCATCTAAAAATCCCAATTTCTTCTTCAGCATCTTCCCTCCCACGCTGGAGCTCCATCCTCGCCTTCCCTTGAGTCAACGGCTCCCTTCTCTTTGAGTGTCCTTGATGGTCTACAATATTGTCATTCTTTCTCTTTGGTTCATCACATCGTTCGTTATTCACGACTTCTTCCTCGACTTCTTCTCGATCGTGGTTCAGTCACAGTTTCACCTAAACCTCGACCTTCGACGCCCAGCAGCTTCCGTGTCTATGAAGAATCTCGCTCCAGACACCCGAGACGCACCCCTTTCGAGAAGCACCTCGACACTTCTTCACAAGACCTTTGTCTCGTTCTTTATCCCCGGCTTCCACTTACTGTACTGCGCGCTGCAGATCGTCTCGAGTCTTCGCAGCTCGTGTCACTCGAGAACTAAGGCCTTTGCATCTTTCCAGCTCATCGAAGTCAGCTCTGTTCTTGAGAATCGAGCCTGTCTTCCCCAAGCCTCTCCTTAGAAGGTATGCAAGATCATATTTTATCTATCTGTCGTCTTTCTGCGAGAAACCTGCTCTTTTCCACGTCCTCCCAGCCGTCTTTCCTCCAACTGGACGGTTTAAGGATGGCGTGTCTTCTCTTTTTCATGTCTTCTGGTCAAAGTACGCTTCCAAGTTCATACGAGAATGCCCCTGGGTCTTGAGGGTCTTGTGAGCTCCCTGGATATTATTGCGTTGAACTCCATTGCTTCCCAGAGCTGTCAGAAGACATCGTTTCTCAAACCATGAGCATGGCATTGCTCTCCTTCCTTAGGCCTAGTTTCTCTCTCATGGTTCACTATTTGACTTTGAGACGCCTTGAGATCATCTATGGCACTTCAGTCACCAATATTTTGCCTCTGGTATCGAAAAGCCGGTTATGGGGTCCTTCTATGCTTTCTTCTGTGTCTTTCTCTCGTTGCAGCTCTCCAAGGTCGCCATTCTAACATATTCTTTGCCCCTAGAAACTCTTGTACCTCTCCATCATCGATACTCGGTCAAAAGCAGACATGCCTCAGGGAACGTTTTCGAACCGAGTTCACTCGGTCTGGGATCGTGTGACTCGCCGTCGAGACAACCAGCGACCTCAACGATATGCCGACCTGGCAGCAGCTCAACGTCGAACCCAGGACAGAGCCAGTCGTCTAACTCGTGGCTCATCTCTTCCCGACCTCCTGAGTTATCCCAACGTCGACAACCGGCCTGACTGGCGGCCTGCTGATGCAGAGAACCCTCTGGCAATCTACCCTCCTGCCAGATCTCCTTCCTTGTCGGCGTCTTCTGGAGGTCAGCTAGAGGTGCCTCGCTCTTCCAGCCCAGTCACGATTCTTCGACACCGGCTTATCATCCCCGTTGTGGCTGTTGCTACCTCCCACACCGGATCTACCTCCGATGACGAATCTATTGCCCAGAATTGGACTATTCCCGGCACAGTAAGTATTTCGGCCATCTTTGTCTAATTCTAATACCTCTTTGTTCTCTCTTACCTGGCTTTGGTCCAAAACAACACAAACTGACGCTTACCTGCAGGAGTTGTTTCCTGAAGGTCATGCTCGCCCCCTGAACGCCGTGTTATTCTCGAGGTAAGCCTTCCCCTCCCTAACTTATATCAAACTGTCGTATTGACTTCTGTTCCCTACAGTACTCGACAAATGTACCGGGTCAATGCCAACGGAAGGTTTTTCATGATCCCAATCGACGCGTTTGCTGGCCAGCCGGGCCAGGGGTTCCTGCTGCAAACAAACATTCCCGAAGTTCATGGCGACGTCTTTGCCCTTTTGCTCGAGATTTTTACGTCTCCCAACGGGCTAATCGGTCATGAGAATGGCCTCAACCTTCCACTTCTCCTTGCCGGCCTTTCCTATGCTCTAGACCGAGACATGACCTACGAGGTTGAAAAGCTGAAAGGCACCATCGACCGTTACATCGCCTTGCGTATGTTCCACCAAAATTCTCACGTCGACCCCTTTTCTCTGGGCATTGGGTACTTCAAGTACCGTTCTGAGGAAATCTACCGGTCATGGGTGGCAGTGGTCAATGACGCTCGTGTGCATGACTGCCTCGACCCTAGGGACGTGGTCGCCCTGTACGTCTACTTGGTAGACCACATTTGGTGGCCCGGTCTAATTGCCGACTTTGACGAGGGATTCAGGGAAGAAATCGAGTCTGAATACTTTGCGACTGGACGTAATCCTGGGAGTACCTTTGAAGAAATGTACCGTCTGTTTCTTCGTCGGACAGGCCTCGGAATACATCCCTGGATGAGGGACTCTGAGCAATCACCTACTTCCAAGAAGACCACTGACGCGTCGGACGGCGACGTTTCGGTGCTCAGTCTGGATTCCGCCGTCATCCAGCCTCCCATTTCTGACACCATGGAGTCTCACGCCCCGGAAGACAACGCTCGTCGTATCCGTAGGGAGACGGCCATTCTTCCTCCGGCTGACATGCCGATCGAGATGATTGGTCCGTCTGTCTAGTTGTTCTGCTTTTCTTCTTCCTCTTCTTCCTCCTCTGCCTCTTCCTCTTCATCCTCTTCTTCTTCTTGTTGCTACTACTGTTGTTGTCGCTGTTGCTGTTGTTGTTGTTGTTTTTGTTTTTGGTCTTCCTGATGCTCTTGTCCTGCTTCTTCAGAAATTTAGACGTAGATCAGGGGGTGTTAATATAAATGCAGTCTCTCAACTTTTTACAATGCCATGCTCAATCTGTGAATTCTTCTTTGAGTCATAGAGAATTACAATGAGCCGATAGACCCTCAGAATCTTCGAAACTTTGTCTGGTTATTCAGACTTGTTGATTTCATCAATCAGTACGGTCTGCCATATTATCATTTGACATGCCCACTCAGGTCGTCGACCAGGCCAAGCTACTGCTTACAAGACCGTCTCATGCGAACCGATCATTGGGCATCCAGTTTCCTCTGGGGTAAAGTGAGCGATTCACGGTCACGACTGATGAGTCTAGGTTTCATGGCGGGAAGTATAGAACTGAGGTTCTTGTGGTCATGCGACAAAAGTCTGATGACCCAGAAAGTGCGATGGCAACCTTAGTGATCATCACGCCATGGGACCAACAGACACGACACAGATAGAAGACGTTTGTGTAGGAGATTGGCGCCTTTACGACTATAACTAACATGCTTCCCCGTAGCGGGTAATTGAATGCTGCAAGCGGTAGTAGACTAGGTAAGAACCGTCCATGTATGACATGGATAAACGTACTCTCAGGCCAAATGCTAAGCTCACTTTCATGAGAGTAAGTTACCCCATATTACGATCCATCCAAATGGTCACTATATTAATCACTCCTGTGTACCTCACTAGTAGAGGGAGGCTCTTTGCGAGACATCAACCCGCAATGCACAGAGCCAATACCGCACTGTAAGTACCATGACTACATCCAGATCAATCTAAATCCATTGTCTCATAGTTCTATGCTAAAACGCTCTATGTCAACCCCAACTTCCTCTTCTAATCTTTGAGAATATTTGTCTTGTTCAAATACCACGAGAAAGAGTCGATTTCCTCTCTCTTAGGATTCTTCTCCGCCACAGTCGATCCGTTCCCAAACCATCCAAACGTGTTGCCATCGTACGGCTTCGTTACAAAGTCTTCCCATCTTACCTTCTTCAGCGCATTGATTGCATGAAGGCTGCTGCCAGGCCAGATAGCTGTGACTCGACCTCGTCTTCGCTCTTCTCGTGTAGTTCCTGGTGGAGAGGACTTGTACCAGCTGTCGCACTCTTCAACGTAGACGGTACGTTTGAAGTATTCCTCACAGTGGTTGGTGAATACTTGCACTGACTCTGGCTTCTGTTCGACGATGCCCACATTGCCATAAGCCATCTTTTCAATGATCTGTCCGACATAGTGGTGGATGGCTTCGATTATGATGAGAAGGTTGCCGGCTCCCTGGAAGGCATTTGGCCCAAGCGACTGGAAGAAATTAGGGAAGTTATCGGTTGCCAACCCTAGGTACGTCTCGGAACGCTGCAAGTATCGTTCACGCAGGTTGGTCCCATCACGTCCAATGATAGGGAAGCCACGGGTACCGGCCGAAGTCAAGAAACCTGTGGCGCACACAATGGCATCCACTGTGTGATGCACACCGTCGTAGGTCATGATACCCGTCCCATCAATGTGTGAAATAGCAGTAGGGATCACGTTGACTTTGAGCGACGTGAGGGCCTCGAGGTATCCTGGACCTGGCGTAAGACGCTTGCACAGGGGAGGGAATGTTGGGATAAGGTGACTGGTGATGTTGGGCTTGTTCTGTAGGCGGCTCTCCATGTCGGCTGTGAAATTCTCTCTAGCAGCATCTTGCTCTGGGTTCCGCTGTGTGTGATGGCAATACGACTTTGGATCCGAAATTCCAGTGATCGACGGTACTTCAAGTACGCCTCACGATCATTCTCCCATTGGTCCTTTTCCTCTTCTGTATAGGCAAAGTTGCCCCCGGTGCCTTGTGTGCGTTCCTTGATTTCCTGAGCTCCGTGGCCGTTCGAGATCCAGGTACGTCTGCGGACATAGTGGTCCATATACTTGACCTTCGGTTCGAGAGCCGGCACGATCTGGATGCCACTATTTCCTGCACCGATGACAGCAACAGCCTTGCCCTTGATACATTGTTAGATCGACTGCTAAGACGGCTCTAGGAGGACAGGATTATTTGAGATATCATACCTCGACGTCGTAATCAGTGTCCCAGTTAGCACTATGCAACAACTTCCCCTTGAACGTCTCGATACCAGTGATGTCGGGCCACTTCCACTCGTTCAGGACGCCTTCGCCAGTCATCAGAACATCGCAGTCATCTTGGAAGCAGACGCCAGTCTTCAGGTCCTTGACATGCACAATCCATTTCGAGCTTGTCTCGCTCCAGTGTGCGCCAATGCACTTCTTCTCGAACTGGACCTTATCCCTGACATTGTACTTGTCTGCGACTCTTTTCCAATATTCGAGAATCTCTCCGGATCCAGCAAAGACCTTTTCCCATCTTGTCCAGGATTCAAAGCTCAGCTGATACGAGTGAGAAGGGATATCTAGGTTATTGTCAGAACGAATCAAGAATAATTCATATTCTCTACTTACCACAAGCGCATCCTGGATACCTATTCTCGAACCATGCACCACCAACCTCGGGGTTCTTCTCATAAATCACGAGGTTCAGGGTCAGGGCTTTCTTGAGAAACTCGATGCAGCCAACGATTCCGGATATACCTGCGCCAATGTAGATCATCTTGAGACGCCGGGCCTGATCTATGCTGCGTTCCGAGATGAAAGCCCTGGAACTTGTTGTATCGCAGGTCTGCGGCATGGAGCCTGAGCTATCGATTTTTGTAACCGTATCATTGTACGTAACGCCGCTTGCCAGGCTTTGTGGAAGTTTAGTCTCCGTGGGCAACCAGTCGGCCTTCTGATACGGAAAGCCAGACTGCCATACTGGAAGCCCTGACACGTGTGCTGGCGCCTCGTTAGGCAACATGTTCTGGTCACCCAAAACGGACCCGTTCTCTTGGAGGTGCGGCATGGTACAGAAACAATGTACTCGATCAAAGGTCTAAATGCAATAGATGTGATAGTGATAGGGATGGTTATGAGCAAGAGTGATTTCTGAATAATAAACAGGCCGTGATGTCTGATAATTATCAAGTTCCAACAAACGGCTGCGACAGCATCCACATAACCAGAGGCTGAGATATTGTAGATATCGACTTGACACCACTCAATTCGGTTCAGATACCAAGTCACTGTCACCATTGAGCCAAAGTCGAGTTGCTACAGTTCCTTGGACTCGGAGGGGTTATCCCCGGCTGGCGATACCGACTGGGGTTGATGTGGCGTCCCTTTGTTGAGTTTCGACATCGAATCGGAATCACGACCGTTGCTCAGTAAATCTACTGATTACATTCCAGCACAGTACAGTACTGATGCCGATGCCAAGTCTTGGGATCCGGGGTAGCACTGCACGTAAGGGCTCGTATCGCGGAGCCATGTTCCGCGGCTTCTTCTGTTGCAACCGAGTCTTTCAGCGTTCATTGCTGACGATTGTTTTTATCGACTACCATATATTTCTTGTAGTCATTTGATCAACACCTCTTTTACCTGTTTGATATAGCTTAAATCTGCCTCGACTAGGCTTGGATTGATCAAGTATTCGTCGATCTTCAAGACCATTGACCGTCTGCCTTTGCCAAGAATATCAAGACTGGCAGGGAATGTTAAAAAGTCCTCGAGCATGCTGCCAGCAACTCTCATCTTGGCACCATATCCACTGGCTCTGTGGTTGGTTGACAACCATTCGGCGACGACAGAGATTCCGGGTCTAATGATAAGATATGCAGCATTTGTGTCGTTAAAGAGGAGGATGTCTCTATCGATGAGCTCCTGTCTACTGTAGATCTGCACGCTTGTCAACAACGGGGAATAGCATAGCACAGTCGTATATGCATGACCGTTAGTGGCTCTAGTTTCACTTCACAGCGACCAATTAAACAGGGGTCTTTTCCGAGAGGCTCAAGCCTCCTAATGTTAATAACTTGCGTTGTTTTATTGTTATTTATAATTTTTTAATAAATCAAAACCAAGTTGAAAATGACAGCCCTCTCTATGGCTCCTTCTTTACTGTACTGCCAGTCACTTAACAATCTGATACTCTGCACAATGGACCTCTAACCGCCCCAAATAGTGCCTCTTACCCGGGCAACGAATGTCTGCTTGACCTCCTCATCTTCTGGCTCCAACACATAATCGCGCACACCAGTTTGGAGATCCATTGTTAGTGGCTGAACCATCTTGGTGCCCTTATAGAACTTCCATCCCAAGATCATGACGATCCATGCAAACACACCAACACAAGCAACCACAAATCGCCTGGGATCAAAGACGGGGGTAAAGACCTCCCATCCGCTGGTGATGAGGACAGCACGGTGATGAAGAACGAGAAGTAAGCCACGTAAGGGTAGAAGTTTCCTCGCCACGGAAGGTCAGCTCGTCAAATTCCCTGTGCCTTGAGACCGCGTTGGAAGTTGAAATAAGTGATAAGAATAGTTCACGCTGCCAAGAACGGCTGTGACAGACACAAAATACCCAAACGCGGTTCCTGAGGCTGTCGATACATTCAGGAAGCCAAGGCACATGAACAATGATGCAGCTATGACCGCGTTATAGGGAATGCCGTGTTTAGTCGTCTTAGTGAAAATTGAGGGAGCTTAGCCGTCTTTAGCCAGACCGTATAGTGTTCGAGATGCAAGATAGATATATGGAGGAATAAAATGGTCAGCTATGGAATCACAAAGACAGTTCTAAGGGCTATGATGACCTGGGTATCCAAAATCGCATCAAAAATCATACCTGAGTTGGAGAAACTAAACACAAATACCAAAAGACAGGCATTGATAATGTCAGGCATGTACTTGATACCAGCCAGTCGAAGACAACAAAGGGAGAGGCAGCTATCAGCAACAAATCAGAATCTCACTCTCTGATCAATAGTTCCAAGTTCAAATGAGGACTTACCGGCGCTGGTCTTTGCCTTGGTGGCCCCAAGAAGCAGCTCATTGGTATACGGGACGGCCATGCTAATAGCAATAACACCGCCAAAGTAAAAGATGATGACTCACCATATGGTTTGCTTCAGTGCCCGCGGGATGGTCTTGCGTGAATTCTTGGCTTCTCCGAAGGTAATGGCAACTGATTCAAGCCCCATGTACATAAAGGCAGCCTGGATGAAGCAAGACCAGAAGCCTCCGAAGTAACCAGTAGATCCTGTAAACTTGTACTGGAAGAACGATCCAGGGTCTGACCAGTAACGGAAGCCAATGCACTCGCCGCTGGGAGAGCCACCCAGAGATATGACGAAGCAGGTAAAAATAAGGACAAGGATGATGATGACTTTCATCGACGCCATCCAGAACTCGGCTTCTCTGAACCATTGTACCTTCATAAACTAGTGATAGTCGTAAGCGCGTGCAATTATGTATAGTCGAGCAGAAGGTACTTACGTTCAGTCCGACAATACACACGCCGAAGACAGCGATCCAGACTCCGACATTGATGTCGTCTCTCCGGTATGATATGATTAAGCCCGGTGCCGTCAAGTTATTGGCCAAGAGGATCGAATATTTGAAGAAGTAGTTCTAGCCGGTCGTAAATCTAAAAATGCAAGGCAAGATTGTGGTCAGCAATTTTGAAAATGCCAGCGTCGAACAGATGTCCTTACCCAAGTGCTGGATCCATATAACGGGTGGCATAGCCGCTGAAGCCTTTCTTATGAGGCGCAAATACAGCCATCTCGGCGAGAGCCGCCAACACAAAGTAGACAGTGTTACCCATGATGACATAGGCCAGGAAGAGACTGCCTGGGCCACCAACAGCAAGAGACTTGCCCATGCCAATGATGAGACCAGTGCCCAAAGACCCAGTGATGGCGAACATGTTGGCATGGCGTGGCTTGAGGCCTCGCTGGAGCTCCTTGACCTGTTCAGTCTCTTCATGTTTCTGTTCACTAGTACCTTCCTCGATATCGACAGGGGAAGCAGCCCTGATTTCCTCTTTATCTTTCATCTTGTTGTCGTCGTAGCAAAGCTCGTGGCTTCCAAGAGGACGATGGCACTTTGGGGGGAGTAAAAGCGGCTGAGAAAAAGAGAGGATGAGAGGATAAGTTGGATGCTCAAGATGGAGGTCTTTTGGGATAAGAGGCCGAGGCCGAGGCCGGTTTTATTGTCAAATGCATCTTGATTAATCGATCCTAACCACCCTTAGCGTGTTATCTCCCCATGGGGTAGCGCCTGTGTAGAGGTTAGCGAGAGCATGGATAAGCAGCCGTTTGCTCTGTTGGGCTGCACACTCAGATCGCTTATCTCGGATGATGAGGCCGCGGCAAGTGAGGCCGGCCGGATAACTTCTCCGTTTGTTGCCAAATTAAGTGGATGTTAGTCCTGTTACATAAAGAGCCAATCAGTCTCGGGGTTATTCCGACCTTAAAAATGATAGAGATCTCCAATATCCACAAGTGACAGGAAAGAGTATCGTATAAACTTGAATCATAGCTCAGTTTCGATAAGAAAGGCTACGCTAAATTCATGATCCGTGCAACCTGTAACACCTCTATAGCATTCCATAACTTACCGTTACATATGCTGAAGGCTGCCAAGCACTGGCTTAGCAGCCCTGATAGCAGAGTGCCTTCGAGCTACTGTACTGTGCCGAGCACAAACTACCTTACCTTAGTCTTCCCAGCCCTTGCGTGACTTATGACGACGGCAAACAAACTGCAGGTTGATCCTTCCCCTACTATCCCCACCCCGCAGCTACAGTATGTCTGGGGCTTCGGTGGATTCTTTTGTCTCCATTTCAATCAAGTCTCGTCAACTACCGTCTATCCTACCTACAGTACGGTACCGTAACTACAGTATCTGCCAAATCAAGAAGCTATGAGCAGTGACAGGTCTAACACAAAGAAACGGATCCTCAATGCGTATGTCTTATTCACTTTTACCCACAATCATCACAACTTGTTCGCTCATGTCATCGTGCAATAGATGCTCGCGCTGCCGTCGGCAAAAGATCAAATGTGATGGGAGCATGCCATGCCAGAGCTGCATTGTCCGCAAGAGCCGCTGCAGCTATGACTCCGAGGAGCCCAAGCTCACAGTAACCAAGAAATATCTCGGAAGCCTCCGCCAAAAGATTGCGACCCTGGAAGCCGAGCGAGATTTGCTTCAGCACAGAGTCGAACGGTGCACTTGTACACAGCAACAGCTTTATCAAGGCTGTGATGGTGATGGGGGAGTTGTCGGCCCAGAAACACCACCAGGTAATCTTGATACGATCCTGCCGGCGCTCAACAACCTAGAGCCGCGAGACGAACCGACTGACGAGCTGACGCTGCCCGACGAAAATCCAGTTACAGAATCAACAGTTGGGAATCCTTTACTACAGGGGCAACTAACTCATGTTTTTGACCAGCATGGACAACCACGTGAGTAGCTCTTTTCCCTCTCCCTACGTCTTTGGTGGGCGTGCTGCCGCTCCCAAGTGCTATTCAAGACTGACCTTTCGAGCAGGTTATCTAGGCCACTCCTCCAGCTGGTCTTTTACACAACGTGTTTTGCGTCTTACCCACCACAAGCTGTATCACAGCTTCTTTCCAACCGAGATGAAACATTTTGACAACCTTAACCATGCGTATGAACTCGGCTGGGATGGAAGTAGAAAGACCGTCATGCCCGATCCTAGCATCCTTCCTACTCTTGATCATGCTATCCATCTCATCAACTCGGTCAAGTTCCATGCTTGTCAGACCTACCATATACTCGATGAAGAGTCGTTTATAAGGCAGCTATATGCGTTTTATGAGAATCCGCCAGAAAAGGTGCACACTATGCAATTGTTCTTCATCCACTTGTTGGTCATACTTGCATTCGGAAAGGCCTTCACGGAGCGCAGCACTAGATCTCGTCGTCCAGTGGGCTTCGATCTCTTCTTGAATGCGTGGATGCAACTACCAGATGTCATGTTCCTCTTCCGCCACCCGATCGAGGCTGTTGAGTTGCTGTGTTCTGTAGCCCTTTACCAACAAGCCATAAATTTTCGAGTCGGCGCACACAACACGGTCAGTACTGCTGTACCTCACGTAGTCGGAGCCTCTATCAGCTAACCCTTGTCGCTAGATTGGGCAAGCAATGCGGCTAGCACTCACGGTTGGGATGCATACAGACATGAAGTCGGAAAAGCTGGAACCTTCAGTTGTCCAGCGCTGTCGACGAATCTGGTGGACCGTCTTCGTGCTCGGTAGCCAAATGTCGGCGCTAATGTGATTATCAATGAATATCCAGGACAGCGACATGTCAGCTCCCCTCCCCGAATACCCTGATTCAGCAACCAAGACTGCTGCAGTCAAAATCCATATCAAGCTTTCACAGGCGCTATCGCAAATCATCAATGGTCTGAGAACTCGCCTGACTGGTCATCTCAGCTGCTGACGTTTGTACAAGGTGTTTATACTACGGGACCCTCGAAACATCAAAACTTCATCACTACAAGCCAGAATGTCTTACGCGATGTGGCAAGTGTTGCCAACAAGCTTTCTAATCAATTTGGGGTACCAGGTCATGGCTCTAGATGTGCCATCTCTCGCGCCTCGGCCAACTTGAACCTTCTGTACCACCAAGTAAGTAATTCATCGATGTATTCGGGCCGCCAGTGGGCCTCGGAGCTGATAAAACATTGGCAGTGTATCATCGTGGCCGTGCGACCATTTCTCTTCGCTTCTTTAGAAAGACGCCTTGATGCATCGGATGCATCCACCCCAACGGTAACGGCGTCACCGGGTCCAGCCCGTGTCATGCTCCAAGTATGTGTGGAATCGGCTAAGAAGATTGTTCATATTCTGCTATCTCTATTAGAGCAGTCTTTACTTGGTTCGTTCTCCTCAAAAGACTGCGATAAAGCCCCCCTTTAGCCGCATGAGGGAAGCGTACGCTCATTAACCACAAGCTAGAAACATTTATTCCTTTCGATATGGAGAGCGCCTTATCTGCTGCCATGGTGCTATCCATGTGGAGTGCCATCGGCGTCAACGCCAACCCAGAGACTACCGTCTTGATCCGCTCTGTCAAAAACATCCTGGACGAAATGGTCTTGAGAGGAAACCTTGTCGCCCAGGCCCGTCTTGTGGAGCTGGAACAACTACAGCAAATGCTCAGCGATTTTGGGGGGCCGACGCAGGCTATGCAGGGCATAGAGGCACATTCAGGTATCGTTACAAGCGAGAGTATAGATATAGGGCTAATGTCTCCCGGTTCTTCCATGCCAGAATCAGGCATGGCAATGAGGACAAACATACCAGAAGAGGAGAACGTAGCCTCGATACATGGCCTGGATGATCTGCTTGAGTTGCCTGGCTTCGATCCATTGGTCAGTCCGCAGCTGTTGGCTGTAGCGGACTTGCTGGACACGTTCGATGCAGAAGTCTGGTATTCTTTCGAGGCGCCACCCACTTGAAACTCAAAGAGCATAGGGCGAGATTCAGTGCCCCAGAAATGTGTGCAAGGAATTGTGAAGCCTAAAAAGTACATCGTCTTCATCATATTAAGAGCCAAGGGCCCCATTATCATATCTTCCTTGTCTGAGCTTGATAAGATCGATCAAGGTGACACTTTTAAATAGTTCTATGTTGTTTACACTTTTGGTATCATGCACAGTACCTTTCCAATCACATTTTTCCATTTTCCATCCAATAAACCCACTTGATGACTTGACCGGCGACCGATCTAATTTTTTGAGGTATAAATAGAAGGCTTCTTGGCCCTGATTCTTCATTGCTGAAGCAGAAGACCAAACCCTCCCTCTTCCCAATCTCAAACCACAAAAGTCAAGGGCCTCACGTTCATCCTTATGTAGACCTGCAATCTACAATCTACACTCTCCACCACCTACTTCGCTCTTCTGTGCCCTTCATTACTTGATTCTTATACAGAGCCACAGGATACCCACTCAAGCAAGAAATTCTCGCAAAAGACACATTACCTTACAACTACCCACCACCAAAGAGACACCACCCGCTTTCAGCCATGTATGGATATCGCGTTACTTTGATTGGTCTTACTTGTCTCAGACATTGTCTCAAAGGACCTATAAGGCTTGGTGGGAGATTTCAATACGTGCCAACACCTCCTGCCCCCGAGGACTATGGCTATGCCGCCAGTTTCTGGTATTACTTGTCGCACAGGCAATGTTTCAACCAGTTCCTGGGCATCCTGGGCCTTCTGGCCTGTGCGATTGGAGAGTTGAGGACGGAGAAGAGAAACTTCGAGCTGGTCTTCGGGGTGCTTGAACGCTTTCACTGGTGGGAACAACTGCTAGTTATCCTCCCAACCTCGTATATGGCCAGTGGCTTATAACAGCTCGGGATGCTTGTAATGGACAAGGACATAAACATGCGGAATGAATGATGATGGTTAAGGAATGCCTACGACAGAGTGGAGGCCTGAAGAGAAGCTTTCAGCCGCAAGACTCGGCTGCAAATAATTACATACAGGCTCTAATGATGGCCTTGAGAAGTAGAGGACAGACACCTTAAGTATCTCTTACAAACGAGAGCAAACGAGAGCAAACGAGAGGAGGATGGCTCTAATCGTAGGGCTTCGAAATGTTTGTGCGACAAAGGACAAGATCTCCCGTAGTACGGGTATAGTGGTCAGTATCAAGCTTGTTACGCTTGAGACCCGAGTTTAATCCCCGGCGGGAGAGATCTGTGATACACAGGCGTTGCTTTTTGCAATTTTCGCGACTTAAGCTTTCCTTTCTTCTTCCAAACCCCTGCCTTCTCTCTCGCATCCTGAAACTCGAATGACATTACCCTAGATTGTTAGCGCTAGAAATGGGGGGTTGAAAAAACATGAGACGTAAGATCATCCTAATATTAATTTATATATGCTAAAATATCTACTAAAATGTATTAAAAATAATACAAAGTCTTCTAAGGTATAAAAAAAAAAAGGTCAGCTTTATATATATTAAATATCTTATTTGAGAAAAGATTTTCTTTAGTATTATTATCCTGTATAAAAGTTATATAGGTTAGAGTCTCGCGTCTCATATTTTATCCCCAGGCTGCTCCTTATCCCTGACGATGCTTTTAGGCACTTTTGTAAATCCATACTTGAAACCCTGAAAACAAGTCTTGGCTTCAGAGTCCTTG